>JABJVR010026136.1:0-75027 GCA_025773905.1 Chitala chitala
ACCGGATGTCAGCTTATATACACTGCATGTCAATGTACGCACACCGGATGTCAGCTTATATACACTGCATGTCAATGCACGCACACCGGATGTCAGCTTATATACACTGCATGTCAATGCACGCACACTGGATGTCAGCTTGTGCACATCACAGCACATGTGAGCGTGTACACATTCAGTGTCAGTTTTTGTACTCTTGGAGCATTGTAACATGTATGTGAAATGGTGTAAGTTGCTTTGGATAAAAGTGTCTGCTAAATGGAATGGAATGTAATGCATGTTAATTGTATGCAGCCATATGATCTTGTGGCCAAATGGGTTCCTTTGCCCAAAATGCGACATTTGCAGTCTTACCACCCATCGCAGCCACAGGCTGGTCTCGCTAGCTGTTCGCACGGTCACGCTGCTCGGGGCAACGTCTGGGGGTGCTTGCAGGGTCTGGATTACACGAGAGGGCTGACTTGCGGCACTGGAGCCCACAATATTCACCTGCCTCATTCGAAACCTACACAAGGACAAAAAGAGGACCAGGTACTTTACAGAGAAACAATATATACCGTATGTATAAATAGCACGTAGGCCTGATCTGCAAGCTTACTGAAATCGCAGAAAGGTACTGTGACCGCATGTGCTAAAATAAAATGCCCGGTTTTCCTAAACTGTTCAGTCAGCAGAGATATATGGCTGTGTCCTATAGCTGGCACACTACCGCTGTCGGTTATGGCATTAGCAGGATGAGTTTGGGGTTCCTGTTCAGCGGATCACGATACACATCATTCCACCACGTAGAGCTTAAATTGCCCAGGGATTCTCGGCTGACTGAGACTACACATCAGTGCCTCTTAAACACCTGTCAGGTGCTTACAGGTCGCCAGCTGCCGGAGGCGAGAGGCGCGGCCCCGTCAGCTGCCGCGTCATGTGACCCGTGCGGCATAAAGAGAGAAAGGTACTTAGCGGGGGAGCGCAGGCCTGCTGCTTGTAGAGTGTGGAGCTGAGCACGGCTGAATCTCGAATGTGAATGATAGTGAAGTAGAAAATTATGCATAGAAAATATATAGGCTGTAATTGGAATGGAAAAATAACAAGCAATATTCTTTCATAAGAAAAGACTATGGACAGACTGGGGTTTAAGGCAAAGTCCCAAAGGTGAAATCATTGCTTGTCCATTGAGGTACATTGGGATCACTAAAGGTTAATGGTTCGAAAAAAGTTACTGATTTGAAAAAAATTGTGTATATGAGCCAATGTAAGTCAGATACCATTATGTCAAATTCATGACTAATGTGAATTTAGTACATTATCTTTACACACTATCAAATCTGTGTGCCTCTTGGACCTTGTATTATGAGGTATTAAATCAAAGCACGAGTGGACTTACATTTCACTTAAAGAGACTGCCAGTCTGAGTCTTGCTGCTTTATAGGGTTTGACCAGAAATTGGAGCAACAGCTTTAAAAATCGCAGTTTGGGTGTGTCTCTCTCTTTTTTTTTTTTTTTTTAAAGAAAAGTGTCTAGAATCACAATGTTTTTCTGACAGAAAAGTGCACAATATCCCATCTCTAAACACACTCACTGCATGTCAGTTTCAGCAACCTTATTAAGTTTCAAAATGGCATTTGTATGAAAGTGCAGAGAATAAGCAGCAACAGTCACATCATTTGGAGCTTATACATGCTGGTGTCTAATGAATACATTGTAAACTTGTCACACACGACATCTGTGACAAGCAGAGAGAAGTTTCAGAAGAGACGAGTTATTTAGGGCACGAGTTCTCAATCATGGCCCTAAAGGACCTCAGTGGGTGCAGGTTTTAATTCCAACTGATTCTTTCATTTTTGTTTGATTGCTATCTTAATTAAATACCAATTACATCGTTTCATCTCTACATTCTTCCCGATCCTTCACTTGCATCTGTCCATGCTTAGTTGTTTTAATTTATTGAGAGAAAACAAGCATTACAAAAAAGAAACTTAAAAGTGAGACTCTTGCGCTTTAAGATCTGTAGCAAAAAATATAAATCCACATTACAGTGTTCTAACTACAGAATCAGAGCAGAAAATGTCTGGATAATTAGGCATGGTGTTTTATTGAAATCAGTAATCATCAACTGTATTTAAATTGTAATAAATAACACAAACAGGTGCCAATGACAAAGAATGCTTAATCAGGAACAGTAATTTACAGAATATTTAAGAAGTGGATTAAAAGATCAAATATATGACATAACTTAAAACTGTTAAGAAGCAACATTAGTAAGTCTTTGTCATGCTTTTAAAATTCTTATTAAAATGAATAAAGCTTATTGAGAATTTCTGGATTGAAAGTAATTTTAAAAAGTAAATAATATTTAATTGAGATTAAGGTTTAATTAAAAGCAGAAATCGTTTGAAACAAAGACCTAGACCCACCGGGGTGCAGATGTTTAGACCGTGATTAAGAACTCTTTCTTTAACTCTTGCTTTCTTTCAACCTTCATGTGTCTAAAGTATTTCAAACACGTGCTGTTTATAACCTTGAGATGTTTGTACAGCAACATTTGCAGTCCAACCATAAGTGTTCCATTCTGCAAACCAAGGGTTTGGGTTTTCACAGGGAAACAGAATCCTGTACATCTTCCAACAGCTTCTATGTTAAATGTGTTAATTGACACGATCAGGCAAAATGTACTTTTTCACCTTGACAGGTCTCTCTGCAGAAGCACCTCTGTTTCACCGATGGCACTGTGAGCTGATTTGCTACTGACGCCCAGAGAGTTTTATGACACAGTGGTGATGAAATTGGTGGATATGAATCTCTGTGTAACTAGTTTCCCATGACACCTTCCCCAGAGCAGCGATAACCACAAATTGCTCGTCTTAAATACGTTGTCAGCATAAAACATCTGCAAATTTTGTTTGTGCTGCAGTGTTGTAAACTTATCAAAAGTTAGATAAACATTTTTCCTCTAAGGGCTGACTTAATAACTTTCACGTCTTCGTTTTTCTTTCATCTTATTTTGACTTTCCCCCTTTTTACTAGCATTTCATTAAAACAGTTCCATATTTAATGTGAAGCATTCATTTAATAGCCAAAGTGTAGTGTAACATTACTAATTATAATAAATCAGAATTACATGTTGCTTTTAGTACAATATAGTATGTTTACAATAATAATTAACACTTTGGCAATCCCATGGAGAAAAGGGCAGTCTGTAGATCCTTTCAAAGAAAAAACAAGGGCCAACTGCAGCTACGTCCTATATGAGACTGTGAGCTGACAGCTAACCAAGATGTGCTGTTCAGTCACTGAGTGTATAGGTTAAAAAACAGCATCACTTGTCATGTGATTCCGAGTCTCCCTGTTTAACTTTTCCTAAAAGAACACCATGCTCTTCTTTTCTTTTTTTATACTTCCCTGGCTCTTTCATGTAACTGAGCCATTACACATCTTTGAGCTGTCTGCTACCATGGATTTAACTCTCAGCGACAACAGTTGGCTTGGTTACAAAGGTCTTTGCAGGACACTGTCATGTAAACCTGCCATCTGAAACCCAAGCTACACGACCAATAGCATCTAGGCTTCGTACAGGATTGAAACCTAAAAGTTTTTAAAACATACTGGAAAATCTTTGTTGTTTTCTTCATTTATAGCATAAGACATTAAAATACCCATCATAGCCATTTGTTTATATTATATGTATATTAAATATATGTTTCAGATTTAAAAGGTCACTGTTCAATGACCTCATCACTTGTCAAAACAAAAAAAAATTAGTTCCATGTGAAGACCTGAAAGATCATTAAAAAAGAGGGCAGAAGCGTTTTTGTTTGGTCAGCTTGTATTGCTACACTATGCTGCATTTAGGTAGTAGCCCAAAAGTATCAAGAGTCTTGTTTTAGCAAAATTACAAAAAGAATAATTCCCTGACAGGAGCACATACTGCAATATTGTTTTCATTCACTGTATATCCATAATGCAAGATGTGCCAGTAACCTATGAGGGCAGCCTTAGCAGAAATACACCCTCATGTTTACATTCACACTGCTGTGCTAAGTGCATCAGTTGGGTTTACATCTCTAACTCTGAACCTGAATTCTCATCAGGGCTTCAGCACAGTGATCAGAAGGTTATGTGCATTTCTCTGTGAGTGTGCTTGTCTGAGCTAAATTAGTCTATGTCATGGTCCTGTGACGGGTTTGTGCCCTATTCACCCCAGTCCCCGGATCTGGATTACATTAAAAATGGAAATCTTACATTTAAGTGACATATTCAAATGTGCTCAAAGTGTGTACCTAAGACAAATGTCATCCTTGAGTATAAGTGACACATGTCTTAGGGGATACTAATGTGTCTCATTCTTACCTGTACTGAGTAAAGGGGGAGAGGTCTGGGATCTCCAGCACTTGAGGGTCCGGGTCATTCTCTTTCTCATAGAGCACTTTCCACTCCTCATCATCACCGATGCTGCCCACCTGCGTGAGAGACATCAGTTTGAGAAGTGTGCGAAGCTGAAGGACCAAACCACTGCTCCTCTGCCTACATGCAGGATCACGTAGTCAGGCTGGCAGCGAGAATCTTCCCTCATACTGGTGCTGAGAGTCGCAGGCACTGGCTCACACCAGAACTCCACAGTGAGGACCACCTTCCACTCCTGAACAATGAGTCAGACAAAGCAGCCCCGTAAGATCCAGTGACTTGAATGAGGGTCCGGATCACAGACCATTACTTCCACAGCTTCAATGTGACTTAAGATAAAAAGATATGCTCCACACACACACACACACACACACACAATGTATTTAACTGCCAGTAAATAGACAGATCATTCGCATATATGTGACACATTTCCCTGAGTGTGGTTCTTCATCCATCCATTCTCCATTCTTTTCCACTGAGGGTCTGTGTCAACCTAAACCATCACTTCCTCAAAGAAGTTTTCCTTTGCACCACACGTCGATCTAACTCCAACAAAAACATTCAGCTAAGAACACCTGTAGTCACATGGAAAGTTACACACAAGGCAACAGCTCAAGCTTTGACTGGCACTGACAGAGAAGCTGATATCCAAACAGCACATCGTTTGCTATGCAAACCATAAACAACAGTACATTTGGTAGCGACTTGACAGACAGAGGATAGAAGGCATATGTAACTGATAGCTTGTATGCACATGATGTGCAGAGATTCACCACTGAGCCCTCTGCACTTGCCTTGAATTCCAGAAGTCACAGTGCTGGTTCTTAATACCATCATGATGCTGGTAATCAACTATCTTTTGAAAAATGTGGTTTGGCTGATAGGTAAATGCACTTATTAAATGCAGTACACAAACTGTGAGGCATAACAAAAGCCATCCGTATCATCCAGTTCCCATTCTAGTCTTGTGCTCTAATGAATATTACATTAAGCTGAGGGATGAGAAGGTGGAATTGAGATAAGAGAATTCATGCATTCATTCACGGCCTGTTTACAGAGGATTTTCAGTCTCTCCATAAAGTTCCAAGTGAGTTTTATTCAAGGACTGGACAGAAAGAGAATAAATGATAAAAAGGTATATCTTACGGTGCACAACGAACATGACATTTGGAATCCAATTAACCTTGTAGGGAAAGAACCTGAAATTGTTGCAAACTACAATAACCATGTAAAAGTCAAGTCTAACACCACATAAGAACATAGAGTATAAAGGAAGAACTTGGTTTTTGTATGTTAGAGAATGTTCAAACATGCAGGAAGAACAGCCAAAGGTACACTGAGGGTTAGTATCACCATTTCATTGTTATTGAAATCACTGTCTTTGACATTAATGAAATATCCTTAAAATTAATTTCAAAGACCTTGTAACAATATTTTAGGTAACATTGGTCAGTTTAAGACTCAGCAAAACGCAAGCATGAAAAAATTAAAAAATTCTCCAGAAACTTTAACAAAAGTAAGTATAACGTACTGCTGGTGAACAATCCATACTTTAATTAATCTCAGTATTCTTTGACGTTAATGTATTTCTTAAAATAAAATTTACAATTCCATATGTTTTGTTTAGTCATTTGTTGTATTTAAATGTGCTTAATGATATGGGTACTGTTTTGTTGATACTGGCAACTGCTAATTGAGTGGTAAAGCTTCACAGCGCTAGAATACATTATATATGCTTTGAGATAGAAGAAAAACATTTTGTGAAAGTGGCTCTTCTGATTAGTTCCCATACTGCAAAGTCAAAATTAAATAAGATTAAAGTCCTTAAACAAAAAAGCATTAAAAGGACAGACTTCCCAGTAGCAAAGTAAATATTTGATTCAGAACAGACCTTATTCCAGCTGTGCAATTTCATTTTTCACAGTATGAACTCAAGACAAGGAAAGTCATATTGAATGTGTAGACTAACCTGGCCTTCAACAATCCACTTGGAGATAGAGGTTTTCCCATCATCCCCAGCTCGGAACTTCAGCGTGGCAGAACGAGGGCTTATGTTTGAGATAACAATGTTTGACGGCGGCCCGGGAAGTTCTGTATTTAACACAACACACACACACACACACACACACACACACAGTGCAGACTTTTAAGCATATAGTAGTTATTCTGTAGTAAGAACAAAGCTGTAAGAAAATAGCTACAGTCAATAATACAAACATTAATTCTGAAGCGTGTTATAAGACCTGCTACCATCTGTTCTTGGACATTTACACAAGGCATAAGAATGTCTGATCACATAAACTAAGCAATAAAGGCTACATGTTTAAGTACTGAGTGTATAATTATTGTCTACCTCTTTATAACAGGAAGCACGCAAGGCCAGTTTTGGCATGCACCTTTTTGCCTTGCTCTCAGGTTCTCTGCCTCGCTGTATCCAGTGCATCTTCAGTGGCTCTGGTTTGGCACTCAGCCAGTATGAGGCATACATTACTTTACACTGACAAATACTGTGCCTCTGAGCTAGTTAAAATAAATACTGCGACATCTGAATCGTGGCCAGGCAAAAAACCGGGACTTATCAGTGTCTGAGAAGACAACGTCGGCTTAAGAGATCATTATTCATATTTATGCTGATCCACGCACAAAGCCAGGTCTAATGCAGGCTCACAAAAACACACTTCAGATTTTTTGGATAACCAAGGATTGGGTTTCCTTTAGCAAATAAGACACACGGCACACAGGGGATCAGACCGGGAGAAGCTCTTGCATTCATCAGTTCACTTTTAGTGTAGGGGGTGGAATGACATTAGCGTAATACAAAAGGCCAGAGAGGTTCCTGGCATGGATGTGTGACTCGTCGAAGTCACAGCAGCAAAAGGTGGAGATGCTCACCTGGGGGAACCCCAGAGGAGATGGTGGAGGATGTAACGACTCCCACGCCTGCGTCCGTCACGGCTGCCACTTCTAAGATGTAGGTGGTAAGGGACGTGAGGCCAGTGACTTTGTACTCCAGCGTCGTGTTACTGAGGGTGCGTGACTGCCGGGATGAGTTTTTTCCCTGCACCTCCCAGGACAGCTGGTAACCTGTGGAAAGGGTGATCAGTGAAAACCGGTGACCCCCTCAATGCTGCCATACATAACGAGCACAAAAACAATGTCAAGGTTACCCAGGGACAGGGCTGAGGGGTCTTGCAAAAAAAAAAAAAAAAAAAAAAACAGGGAGCCCATTCCACATTCATCCATCCACTTCATGCCTGTCACAGAACGATGGCTCTAATAACCCACTTGTCTGTAGAAGTGCATGTGGAAATTTCTACCCATGGGAATAAGACAAAAAGAAGAAAAGAAAGAAAATCCGTATTAAACTGTCTGCCTCTAATGGGTAGAAGGTTGTATCTGTTTTTCGCACATCTCTGAAAAGTAAGTAAACCAGGTTAGGTGAATGCTGATAAAGTCAATGTTTTAAGCAAAGCAATGTTTCTACATGGAATTAGCTAAGGGGCAGAATATCATTTCTGAGAAAACGCAGGAGGCTCTGGTTTGTAAACTCCCACCCTCCCAGGTGAAATATAGGATGGCATTGTCAGTACTTGGCTTTATTTGGCCTGTGTACCAGGATCCCAATGCTGTGTCAGAAACCCAACTGCCACCAGAGGTCCTGTATAATTTGCTCTTTATCACGACTGTATACCCTTTTAGTTAGCAGTGTATGCAATCACAGAATGTCTTTTCACATCGGGACTCTCATACATCAGAGTATGCACTGGGAGACCTTGTAACAAACTAACAAACAAACAAACAAACAAACAAACAAACAAATAAATAGAAAAATAAACAAGCACGTCCGAGTTTCAGAAAGAAAACAGGATTGTCTGAACAGCTAATAATGGGACTTTTAAAAAAGTTATTAAAATTATTTAGATCTAATTTTTTTTCTATTGAATTTCTGTTGACAGTGCTTTATTCGTTCCTTGTGGCTGTAAGGATTTTTCCATAATTTATGTTTTTTAGGGAGGAAAAAATAATTAAATTTGTCAGTAACCTTTACTAAACTGAGAATATTAATTTCCTTGCAATTAAAGGGTTTGATTAATTGTTTCCTGACAGCAACCAGGCAGGTAACTGTGCAAGACACACATATAAGATCCTGGCTTTTCAAAGATTCATCCTTTGCAAATATCACCGTGCCCAAGAAAAAGCTATATTTGTGCCAAGATAGCTCAAACAATATTGCTGCTTAATAGCCCTGGTGGGAAAATGCAGCGAAGTGTTAAATAGAACTGTACCTATTAAAACAGTTGCAATAGCACAGAATTGCAGATAAATTAACACGGAACACCTTCCAGAACACCTATATATACATGCGCTATATACAACGTCAAGCAGAATTTTCACAGATGGGAATCAGATTTTACAATCAGGAACATACATGTCAGTATATCCAGCTCTGAACACTGTGATAGACCACAAAACCAGTATGAAATGAAGATGGGGAACATTCAGTATGAAATTCCCCTGTCTAGGAGAAAGTTGGGGTAACAAAACAAATGAAAGCAATGTTTTCAAGCTTCACACAGCTCCATCCACAACATGCCGTTTATAATTTTTCTTCAAACATGGTGACATACTAAGACAATGGGGACACACAACTAATAAGGAAGGTGTTAGCTGGGGATGTGTTTCATTAGACTGATGGAAGTATGTAATGATATCTAGGGATATGGGCTGCTCCCAATCTGTGGTGACCTGCACTCACACATGAGCCTGTCTGTGTGGCTCGCTGATGCGGATGAATGAGGACAAACAGGCTGTGGGGCATGGAAGGCTGTCAGGGCCCATTAGGCAGCATGGAGGGACAGGTCTCTCTGTGAGATAGCACGCCTCACCTGTGATGATACCGTTTCTGTCCATAGGTTCCTGCCAGCTCACACGCAGAGAGGTGTCCAGGATCTCTGTGAAGCTCAGGTGCCCTACTGGACCTGGTTCTGAATCACACACACAAAAAAATCCCAGCATAATCATAACCAGATATTTTCTCAGCACTGTACATTTTTATAATATAAACTTTTTTCTATTAATACCACAACGTAAAAACTCCAACCACACAATACCCCTATACTCAATACATGTATACAACTACAAATTAATTCATACACACTTTGCCACTGTAAGAAAAACAATAGTCAGATGTGGAATTTAATCCTAGTTAAATTCTCAATGGTACATTAACCATTTTAACTTCCATGGAACAAATTCTGTATAAAAATCAAGTACGTATGAATAAAAATGTTAGATTTCATGGTGACTTAACCATATTGGCATAACCATGTAAATAACAAAGCATTTACATCTCAGCTAAACCTTGAACATCCCCACCTCCATATGACCACCCCAGCAGAACTCTCTCCCCTGCATATTTTTGGCTAAATTGCCACTGCTTTATTGTGTGAGTACTATAATCTGAGATGTGCACAAAGGCATGCAAGAAGAGACACAAACTGTAGGTGAGGACTTCAGCTCAGTCAGGAACTCATAAATTGTAAACATTTCCTTTTCCATTAAACTGTACACAGAACTAAAGTTTACTTATTCCAATATAACTTGAGAAATTTCTCCTTTGGATGATGACACAGTGGAACACAGAGAGCAAAAGACCTGAACCAAGGTCAGTAGATACACCTGCATGAACAGAACTGAACTGTGCTGACCTTGCAAAAGCACATATATGTGAACCCGTACTGCTGAATTGTGCTTAGTGTAGATTTAATTCCGCTACGCGGTCCAGTTGCGCAGCTAGAGAATTTGACTGTAAACTGAGTGAATGTGCATCACCCATCAAGGGCGACTCTAAGTGCAAAAGCATCCAGGTGAACAGAACGCAGATGAACGGGCTGGCGAGCTGCCGATGCGCCTGTGGAACTCACCAGACTGGCAGCTACCAAACAGGAAAGCATAGTGGAGTAATATTGTAATAACACATTTCCAACACATTTCCCTCTGAGAAATGCTGTGCATGCGAAGCAGCAGTTCTGTGGTACAGTACAGCTCTGTCTCTGGCTGTGTCAGCGTGTGCAAGTACACACGAACATGTCACAATGTAACAAACATTTGTTTCACTCAAATTTGTATGGTTCTTGTGTAAATCTGTGGTGCTGATTATTATGCTACTATTTATTTTCATGTACCATCAATATTTTGGTGTATATTTAGGTCAAGCAAGTCTTAGAACTTCTATCATTAATTATGAAATATTGGTTTAGTACAGATACGTTTTTGTACGTTTTACTTTTTTCTTTAGATATTTTGCTTTTGCAAGGATGAGAACATTCTAGAAGTTTCTGTAATATTCTAGTGCTTTCTGGAACATTCCAAAATATTGTGGAAGATTCTTGTTTTTCAAACATTCTAGTCGAACCTTCCTTGTGGGTATATACAGTAAAGTTTGTGTGGAGTTTTGTCAGTCTGAAATTACTTAAACAGCACTGTCAGTGATATATCACTTATAATTACTATTTTTAAGAAATGCTAACAGATTGGCTTGTATAAACTGTCAACGTATTTTTTTACGTTTTTATGAGCACTGTTGATGATGCACAAAACTAATGTGATTTTCTTATTTAGCATGTCAAACTTCATAAAGAAATGTTAAAAATAAAAGTGAAACAAAAATTTTATGAAAGTTTGTATCACTGTTATACAAATTATAATTAAACACACTTGGAATGTTCTACACAATCTGAGTTTTGGCTTGACAGACTGAAGAACCAAAGGTAATGTTTTCATGCAATTTTTTTTTATTATGTTACCCTTTATTTAAGGTACCCCTCTATACATGGAAGAAAATGGCACATAAAGTATGAGGAGTTTAAAAGGTTAATAGTGACATGAGTAAATTCATGTCTCCCTTTATGTTGTTTAGCAGCTATAAGAGGATTAATCTTTAATCAATATTGCCTCCTGATTTATGAGAGAGGAAATAGGAGAATGAACGCATTATCTGATTCACTGAGCTCCTCATGTTTCCAATCCCACTTTATCCTATTTTGAACATTCAATAAGATACTTTTAGAGAATGATGTAAACGTGCAAAGGCAAACGCCTCTGATAAATATTGTAATCTCTCAATCCTACCGCAAAATGAAGAGAGGCATACAACAGATCAGTTCACAGTAAGTTTCTAGTCTGTACAAAAGAAGTAATTAACTCAATGAGCGTAAAAGTTTTTTAGGGGTCTCTTACTGTTCAGTGTAGGGTAGATATCACTGGTTTCACAACATTATTTCATCAGGTGCTGTGTTCTTGTGGGCTGTGCTCCTGTAATTTGTTTACTGCCAGTGACATCTGTCATAAGCATTCATCACACAAAGCCCTTATGTAAAGCTAGACAAAGCTTAGAGCAACAGAATGACGCGCCTAAAATATAAACCACCTCAGGCAAAACGAAACTGTGTGAGTAACCCGAGATGCCTTCACTGAAACAGAGCGTTGCGATATGTGAGATAACGCTTGGGCGACATGCGAAATGGGCGTGCACGGACGATGAACACTCACTGTCCACATGGGTCTGAACCAGCTCGGGGGGGCTGCTGGGCCCATCCCCCGGCGTGGTGAAGCACAGCACGGCCGTCAGGTACCATGTGAACTTCTTCAGGTCGGTGATGTAGCCCACGTGGCGCGCCCCGTGGAACTCGGGAGTGATGGTCACCACGGTAACAACTTCCGGCGACTGTTCTGGCCACGCCATGAGCTGCAGGAGAAAAGGCTGCTTTAACAAAGTGTTGACAGCGCAGCAGCAGGCTGTTAATTAAGGCTTACTGAGCTGCCAGAGATGTAAACAAGAAAACCTTTGGTACCGGGAGAGAAACACGAGACGTGTATACATTGTCCTCCCACGTCTTTCTCAATAGTTCACTGGATTACATCTTGAACAGAGCTCCTGGCAGGTGTTCAATGTAAATGTAGGGCACAATAATCCCTACAACAAACCCCCCAAAAAACTACAGAACCCTTTGATCTGTTAGCTGATTACCCCTGGAAAGCATAAAAAAACCTGTTTCCAAAACGAGGATGCAAATAGTGGAGGACCAATCACCCACCGTCGGCCGCACTGCAGTAATGCAAACACCTTTTCAGCACAGGATAACTGATATGATGTTGTGTTTAGAAATCTGTCTCTAAACCCCATGTTTGCAAACACATTACCTGGAAATAGATAATTCCTGTCACAATATGCAGATTAATTTTACATTAATTTTTGGTTTCAGATTTTTATTCTCCGTGAATCCTTTCAATAACAACTTGTTTGTACAATAAAATTTCACTAGCGCAGTTCACACACATCCTGGAACATGCACTTCACTGTTGCAAATTCATGTTGGTTCCTGACTATGATGTCAAATGTATCAAAGAGGTCATGGGGGTCACAGGGGTACAGCTTCAGATTGTTAAAAAATCAAAGCTACTGCACAAGCATGTCAAAAATTCAGAGAACAGCAGCCACAGCACACAGTAGCTCATATTTAAAGCATGTAAATTTGGAAACAAACAGAAACATAAAACAACTTAACCGAGGCATAACAATGACTTATTCATCCCATGTAGTTAATGTATTTGGATTGAAAGCACTCGTCCAAACAGGATGCTCATTGTGCACATCAACAACCAAAAGGCCTCACATCTCATGGATTCCAAGCTGATGGGAAACGGGCCACCAGACCCGAGTGAAGCGGATCCTGCATTACATTCACAGTGAATTACATTGAGAGTGAACCAGAATTTCAGCATTCAGTTTTCAACATGTCTTACAAGATTCAAAGAGTCAGGACAGAACTGAGTATCTATACCAGATAAACGTGTTACAAACCAATGTCCTGAAAACCTTATTTTATCCATTCATAGGTTATAATACTTATTTTCCTATGTTTATATATGATCCTGAGAAGCTACAAATACTGATGTAAAGAAAAATATCTTTTCAGATATAACCACTAAACACTTGCCAGTGCATGATGAGAGTTTCTTCATCGTCACACAATACAAGAAGCATTCATACCAAAGCAATGTATTTAAAAACATCCTTAACACCAATCTGGTAAACAGTGTCATTACAGCCTACCTTATACCCTTGATTGATTCCATTAATAAACTGCTGCGGGGGTGGGTTCCAAGTGAACTTGACTGTGGTAGAGTTCAGTGCCTCAGCCTCCACGTCCTGAGGGGGCGCTGTTGGCACTGCGGGGGGAAAAAAAAAACGTAATATGAAGCACCTTCCTTCAAAGGTGTGTCCTGCACTTTTAAAAGGGGGTGCGCTCCTTCATCAGGAATCTCTGCCATCAGCAGAATGACTGAGAGCAGAAATGCACAGCCTTACACTGCACACTCCAGTCTCAAGGGCTGCTCACATTGTGCACTAGGACTACAGGTGCAGCCCTGAAAACAAGCTTATTTTCTCGAGTTTCAAGTGTGCAAGAATCCAGCATCCAAGGCCCTGCATTTCAAAGCGCATTGAAATGACAAGATGAAAAGTAAGTGGACAAATCCTCCACTTGTAATGTAATTGCAAAGTGATATCCCCAGCGCACCATCTGATTCAGCTCACACTTGAGACTGTCATTAAGTTTAAACATCAAAAGGAAACATTTGACAAAACTGTATGAGCTTGCTGAGAATCAGCACCCAGTAGTTTCTGTGGATTTGATGAGCACTAATAATGGTTGTGGACATCCCAGATGGTGCATGGAGCTTTGATTTGGATTAATCTTGGAATAAAATACGACATATCACTGGGCCAACACAGAGGTCGTCAAAGAAAGGGGGGAAAAAGATCAAATGAAAACAGGTGAAGCAAGCTACCAGCATACTGGTCTGTAAATCTTACGACACCAGAGCAACACACTACATTGTTTTCAATTACCCTCATCCCATTTTCCCTGTGGCACAGAGAAAACATGTTCGCGTTTGTTGAGAAGGCCATTGGGGAAAACCCGATAATAAGACTGGGACTGCAAAGTCAGATATCAATTTGCCTTAATCTGATATGTGGGCCTATCTGACCTGTTAGCAAGAACAGAGTTAATTGAGTTCTAATGGCCATGGCCTGGCTTGTATCGCAGTGCAGCCAGCATGGACAGAGCCAGTATAAATCCGATTCCATCCCCAAGACCAAGAGGTCCGTCCTCAGTGGAATACTAAAGGCGTGCGTTATCAGGCTCTGCTCAAGCAGCTTGTGACAAAGAACAGACTCGCAGGAGACTAAGACTGATCACACTGGGTTAGCGTATATACACCAAGTGTTTGTAATGCTGTTATCAAAAAAGACCCTTGGTGCAACATACGCCGTAATGACAAATTTCGCAGCTGTACATTTAATCAGGACAGTAAAAGCTACTGCTAAATTTAACACGTACTTCCTAGAGAAGTGAGCTATATATACACAGCCTGTTAATCTTAGCATTCATGGGGATAATATTGGGATTTTTCAGTGCGTCAAACTGAAAGTTCTATTTCTGAGAATGTTTACCTTACAACATAGCTCTATTTAAAAACCACGTAACAACTTTGTACTTCAATTGTGATTTGACCACACTCCTGTCTTGGGCAGGTCTAAATCTAATTATTCGAATCATTTGCAAAGGTTCTTTAAGCACACCTGCAACGAGCAGAGGGTGAAGCACACATTCTCCTCAGATGTCAAACCAGGTCCACAAACTTACAAAAAAAAAAAGGAAAAAAAAAATGAAATAACAGTCAAGACATTCCATACTGGTTTCAAAATAGTATATTTTCAGACTTATTTTAAATGCAATGGCTAGAGGAACTATATTATCAGCAATAAATTTACTGACCACGACCCACAGTATCTTAATAAAGTGTGAAATTCAAAATATGTTTTGGCTATAAACAAATGAGATGAGGTCCAAAAACTACCCCAATGACTGTATGAGCAACTCCGATAATATTTCCATAAAGACTGTATGGTTCTTACACATAACGAGCTTATCTAAATGGTTTGGACCATACGGGTAAAGCCAACACAGACAGTAAGGTTCTTACTGATAACACAAAATGGGATTGTATTTATAATGCTTCAACTACTCTTTATATGTACCCAGAAATCCCTTCAAAATTATTGACTAAAACAATGCTAAAATAGCCAAAAAGGACAGGTTAAATAAAGGGAAAGATTGTTTAAAGTAATTAAATTTAAACATGACAGACTTATGTTTAAATTTTCCCCGTTTCTCATTCAAATACAGCAGCTTTCCTTAGTGATGCTGGCAAAACATTTTCTCAGCCTCTCTGTGATGATGAGTGATCAATTTCAGTGTTACAATCCTGAAAGCATATCATAAACAGACCTAGTTTAATATTTTTAAATAATGATATTTCTAAAGTCAATCAACTATTAATAATAATGAACCATAAATTAAACAAAAATCCTTATTTAAAGTTTGTTTTCATAATCAAAAGCCTAAATCTGACTGCTACTGGGGAAACTCCAGATTGCAGTTGTCTGACCTTGGGTATGCACGGGGGGCTTTATGAAGAATTTACAAACATTTTGGAGGTTCGCTGAAAGCCCAGCGCTGGCTGGCACCCCCTGCTCTTGCCTTTGGCCCCTCCGCCATCCGGCCCCGCTCTGCGTGTTATTGAATCCTGAATTTGGGTTTTCTGCACAGGCCCCGCTGCAAATCATCCACATATTTATTACCCCGGTCCTGACGCAGCGCTACAACGCGGCCAGTGCCCGACGTGGGCTGCGAGGTGGTAAATAACAACGCAAGCAAGCAACACCAATGCTGTCCAGACGCAGCTGGAAATATTTATAGATGAGCACACATTATTCTTTCTCACCTTCCCCAGGCAGAGTGCCGAAGATGATGAATTCTCCGCTTTTTTGGTAAGTCGCACACAAATCACTTTTTGAATAGCAAACGGCGTGATTAGATAGGTTAATGAGGACTGTCTGTCTCCTCGGCTCACGGTTTACGTGACCGCGTCCGTCGGAGTAATCCCAGGTAGTTAAGAGGGGACAAACAAACAAAAATCAATGATGATTTAAGCGTTTCGCTGATGGGTGGCTTACGTGAGAGTCAGCACAGACGACGCCGTGAATAATTAAAAGGCAGCAGAAACAAACATTTTAGTAAATCACCAACAAACAAATGCACACAGCAATTAATGACTGCTGTGATTGGCATGTGGCATATACTAATGTGACACAAAGGTCACACACTGTCCTCAAGTAATTTGCATTCTAGTTGCTGCTGGTCCAACGACGTATCCTTTTCTAAAATGTTCCTTATAATCAACTGCTGACATATCTTACACTGAACACTGATCCAACATAATGCATATATATTTTAAGGTGTTTTAACCATCATCAACCTAGGATTTTTATGGCTCTGGGGACTATCAAATTCATCATGGTTACCATGTTGAGATCTATTACATTTGAGTCCTGGTAATTCCTAAGTATGATTGCATTGGATATCTCAGCAGTGTTCAGTATTATCATTCATGCACCTCCACATAAAACAAATTAAGATAAATTAAGTCACTCTTCACTGTTGCCCCTAAGTTAATAAATTCTCTCTTCTTGACAATAATCTTTTAAATAGCCAATCAGACAAGTAGTGAAATATTCTAATGGGTTAATTTCCTCTGCAAACATTGGCATAGTTTATCGCAACTAAAACCTACTTGAGTGTAAAACCCATGAGGCACTTGGGGGGGGGTGGGCACAAGCATTTGGGTATGAGCCATGGGTCCAATCATCAACTGAACCAGCTCTGAGGCCAGAAAGAGGAAATTCAGAGATGACTGTTCTCAGCACAGTTAAGCTCTGTGTGTGTAAAAGCTCCGCCCACCACTCGCTCGGCCCACCACCTTGCCCACCCCATCTGCGCTTACGCACAAGAGCCCTGCACCGAGATGTCTGACCTTGTGCGAGGACAGACTGCTGGGTAAACAGGTGCTGGAGATGTCCCCACGCGGAGCAGATGCTGAATACTACTGATGACTTCCCAGAAGCACCATCTCCGAAGGAACCCGTTAAAAATCAGGCATGCTGCAGGCCCTCACCTCCCTGCAGGGTGTACTCCATCACCGGCTGGCTGAACACACCCAGGCCGGCTCCTGTGTAGGCTGCCACCTGGATTTCATACTGTGTCCAGATGATGAGCTCCCTAATCAGGCAGTAGTTAACCTCAGGGCTGGTGATGTTCTTCTGTTGGTACTCTCCAGGAAGACCAGCAAGCCGATACCTGCAGTTTAAAAAAATAAATAATAAACCTGGCAAATAATTGTTTCACCCCTCAGAGTCGTTATAAAACAATTTCGGAGGAAGTAATTAAAATACCCCCTGCTTTCTTAGTATCTCACAAGTTTATCAGAAGATAATTGATTAATTCCTGACTGAATATGAAGGTATACAAGGAGTACACTAAACCTGTTAGGATTAAAATGGCAATACATAGCTAATTAAATGTAATGATAAATAACACATCTTACCTCCAGCGAAATATAATAATAATACAGTACTGGTATTACATGGAAGAAAAGAAAACAAGTGCTGTTCCTCATATTGTATTAAATTATTTTAGAATTGGAGGCCTTTACCACATTTTTCACATAGGTACACAAACATGTGCATGTCACATATTCTTACCTGGGCCTTATAAACAATGAAACCTTACAAAAATTGTGAGCTGTCCCCTGAAGCTAACAAACAGGACACATGATCAGCATGACCATCAGCTCGCTAAACAGTCCATCTTGCCGCATTTGCTGGCCTGCAGCACGTCCTTCACAATCCCCGTCCTGAGGGCTGCACTAGGACGGGCGCGTGTTTAGGCCTCAGCTGCTACACAGCGGCTGAGTCAGCAGCACTGCCCTGTCCACTTGGGTTTCCCCTGGCTAGACGAGGAGTGCTCAGGCCCCTGTGTGTTGAAGCTAACCCTGGGAACAGGCCGTCCCATCCATTTACCTGACAGCTCCAGGAACAGGGCAATTAAAAGAGCGCCTAAGGTGTTCACAACACTACTGCTCTGGGTATCTACCTGGGGATAAAACACCACCACTGTCACTTCAAGGTAGCAACCAGCTCGTTGCTAAAGTTTTCAGCAGCATAGAGTTTCCCTCTCTCTGATGTTTTTTTTTACCACTACCAACTGTTGTTACACGTAGCATCGAACTTTTATGTAGTGTGTACACACACACGCACATGCATAGACACACATGTACACAAACAGACACGCAGACACACACACATGCACAGACACACAAGCACAGACACACATGGACACAAACGCACATGTGCAAGGACACAAAGACATACACCCATACACAGACACACTTGTGCGCACACACATTCAGAAACACAAACACTGAAACACACACACACACACACACACACACACATACACACACACAGCCGGTAGTGCAAGACTGTCATTAGTAGCAGCTGAAAGCCTCACCTGAGGACGTAGCCCCTGAGCACACCGTTCAGCTCCGACTCCTGGGGCGGCTGCCACTGAACCATAATGGACTGGTTGGTTCTGCCGCTGGCCACAATGTTTTTCGGTGGGGCGCTCGGAGCTTCCTCTCGCAGCATTAACCTACAGACCGCCATTTTGGAGAGATCAGCAAGACAGCAGCAAGCCCGTGGCTTGGAATGCAACTAGCGATGATGTCAGATTTGATCAGGGATCTACCTGCGCACACACCTGCTGTCCGTGAACACAGGGTGGTAGCTACACTGCCATACCAAACCTACTTTCATTGAGACTCTCATTGAACATGGGTCACATTAAATGTTCACCCGGCTCGGGTGCTTCAGCTTTGCTAGGCAAGCTACATGACTAGACGTTCTACCTGATGACAAACCATTCTCTTCTAGATCGTCTGCTTGGATGTGTGAACTTACCTGACACCCGCATATCAGACTTCATATCTAAACTGGAGTACATGGTTTTGTTTCTGGTTTAACCAGCAACTGACATGATATGTTGTCTGTGTTTGTCTCCACACATATTCAGTGCTTTTTGAACACAATACTTGCATGGTGTAGTAATCAGTTGCCTCTTGTAGACTATGTCACATTTAGGAGTTTATAATACAATGCATAGTGCTTTCGTGAACTTAGCCTTGGTGTGTACTCAGTTTTCAGACTGCAGACGTTTCATGCTCACAGACTATTAAATCTGTATTGACAAGTATCACTGCAATGTGCTGCTATAACCACTGACTTTGAGTCTAATGAGGGACTCTTGGCTTGCTTCAGATTTGCACCGCCTTCTGCTCATATTGCAATTATTTGTTATTCCTTGCTGGATGTCTTCATATTAATTAATGCCTCCAATTTCAACTGACAAGAAGGCCCACTTTGGTGGTCCTTGGTAAATGGGCCTCATCACACCCCATCAGAATGCATTCTGGTCCAATGGCAGCCACTCTCCTCTCTGTGATGCTCCCCTCTTCACAGGCTATTTGCAGATTTATTAAGCTCACCATGCATGCGTGTGTTTGTGTGTGCGTGCGTGCTGTGTGATACACTGCTTTAAGCATAAACAGAGCAAACACCAAAGTTATTAATTTGACCAGGCAGCACAGCTCTGGAGTTACACTGCTGATAAATATGTGGTATAAACCACTTACTTCAAAGTTGCATATGGCTTGTGTTGCACTAATGTACTCTATAAACACCACTGTCTGATCACGCAAAAGCTTAATGGTCCAGTTAGGTTTACAGTGTAAACTGAACAGTGTATAATCATTACACACAGCCCAGTTACAATAACTCATTACATTTGGTGTGGCTTTCAAAAAGAAATTGGTTGGCCAAAAAAGATATTTTCTTAATTCTTTAAGAGAACTACGTGAGAAGACGGGTAGCTCTGTTAATAATGTTTCAGGTTTCAAACAGGAAGAAACATGTTCCTTCCAGTGCAAGTGTGCAAAAGAAATTTACAAGCATTGGCCAGAAAGTGTAGCGGGTGACACAGACTGAAAATGGGACAAAAAGAATTTTTACAGCTCCACAGTGAAGCTATTACACGGCTTACTGTGTGCCATTTTAAAGCACTGAACTATTACCACTAAATGCAGAAACAGCCTGTACACAGCTGCACTGCTTATTCCTTCCTGAAATAAACAAGATTCACGATGCATTAATTACATTTTAACAGTTCATTTAAATACATATGATTACTGGAAAAAAAGTACGTAAATATTTTAAAAGGAATAAAACTGAAAATCAATGGCAGTGTTTAATGTATCATTTTACTTATGTTTGGCTTTTTGCATTGGAAAGAATGCTGTAAAAACAGGCCTATAGTGGAACTGTAAATTAGCAGTCATTTTAAAATAGTTTTTCCCTTGCAGATCTCCTGGTCAAAATACAACTTCTGTTTCAGCTTCTAACTATAATGGTTGCCTTCAGGTAGGGTTGAGTAAGATGAAAAATACATTCTTCTGTTGTAGGGGGCTTAAAAACAGGCAAATCGCAGTTCATTTTGAGGACAGCTGCTGCAAACTATGTTCCAATAGGACAGTGACTTTACAGTTCATTTATAATTAAAGTCTGAAACTTTTTTCTGAAATATGCAATCCTATCCTGCACAGAAGGACCCTGGCCTTCTACAAGCTCTTTTTTATCATCTCAAAGTTTTTGGTTGTTTTTCTACATTGTGTAATGGAAGCACAGGACCGTTTGCATGCTTTATGTTCACCTTCATGTTTCAGTCATTACACATATGAATATAATTTACATTTCATTTACACTGCATAACAATCTTGTTAAGTGCCTTGGGGCAACTCTGTTGTACAATGTGTTGTAAACAAATAAATGTAATTTATAATCTACCACTAAATTTAACTCTGCTTTCTGTAAGGCTATCTCCTCAGCAAAGAAATTCAGATCAGTTCACACATTTTTGTTCCAGAGATTTAAATTAAATATTAGTAAAATGAAAATACTGAAATTCTTCGAGGACAGGTATTCTTTATGACAAAGCCTTTTCTCTTCTGCAGTCCATCATCCTTGTATCAGTGTAAATTATATTCAGTGTGTCCTGTTGCAGAGGGTATTAAGACATCTTGTATCGCTAACAATGCAGCACGAACCTCTCACGCTGGTCTGCATGAAATAATCAAAAGCAGACATGGAAAGCATATCCGACTGAGCAGAGAGAGCCTGCTGACTGATTGTGATTATGTTTTAAGCTGCCATTGTGGCAGTGAAGGGGGTCTGGTGTGCTTTGCGTGATTGGAGTGGACCCTCCAGAATCAAGCTGAGGGCTCCTTGGCGGTTCTGAGAGACTCTGGGCTTTTCCCAGGCCAGGTCCTCAGAAAAGCTCACCAACACTGCTGCAGCAACGAGACACG
The DNA here is from genome assembly GCA_025773905.1 of Chitala chitala. NCBI lineage: Eukaryota > Metazoa > Chordata > Actinopteri > Osteoglossiformes > Notopteridae > Chitala > Chitala chitala. The sequence continues at coordinate 21,781 of JABJVR010026136.1, forward strand.
GGGGGAGAATTTCGCATGCACTGAGACCCTTTGTTCCACCAGGCACCATATGCAAATGGCTTTTCCAATAAATACACGTTTTTGTGGCACTTGGCACGTGAGAGGCCACGGGACAGAGTGCAGTCACCTTTGTCGTTTCATACCACCGCGTCAATGTCACAGGTGACATCTTTGTTCCTCCGAGGATGTGTGGTGCTCTTTTGGCAAATGCAAGCAGTGCAAAATTTTAAGAAGCCCAGTTCAATAATGTCTGGTGAATATAAATTGCTCATTTCAGAGCAAACGGAAGTGTGCACTTGGAACAAAGAGACGCCACGCTTTCCATAAGCGGCAGAACGGTGCCTCGATAACGCTTCCTGAATGGAGGCCACTAAAAGCCACAATGCAAACACAGCAGCAGTTAGGCTAAATTGTGCCTCTTCATAATGAATCACTACTACTTAAAATAGAAAACAGAATCTCTACACTGAGTTGTACACCAGAGGAACACTGTAGGAAGGACAAAGCAACGCCATCACAGTGCATCCAGCTATATCACAGTACTTAACACAGGGGGTGTTTCTCAACTGACAGGGGTGATACATTTACAGGACCTCATTTTTAAAAAGACATTTCAGGTTCCGACCTAGAATGTTGTCCAGTGAGGCCTGATGAGAATTATCATCACTTCGCGTTCATTAGGTTTCTCTCCAGAAACTGTTTCTGATGGCAGAAAAGAGCAGTAGCCTAGCCCATGCCTTACTGGCAGAAGATGTAAAGAATAAAATGTATTGTCCCTAGAGGACATGATGTATGGCCCTTCTGGACAATGGTGTGGAGCTGCAGGACACATACCTGTTTGTCTCTGTGCTGTATTGTCCCTTGCCCACCTGGTTGACAGCACAAACCCTGAACTGGTAGGTACGTGCTGGGGTGAGTCCCTTCACCACCACACCAGTAAGACTTGGGTTTACTTTGGGCATGTAGATTTTCCATGGAGAGTCTGAAACACATTAACACATTAATATTGTGTTAATGACCGCACAGTACACCTAACGCTTGCTCAGTAGGAGAGAACCTCATGGCACTTTCCGTGACAAAATAGTGTTGCGGTACACATTTTAATTTTACAAGTTTTGGAAATGTGGAAATAAATAGTTGAATGAAAGCTCAACAAGACAATCAAGTTTGGTGGTAAGTATGCATTTAGTTTGTGTGCTCTACACCCAGTCACGTTTGGCAGTGCTGTCTTTGCACACAGTAACTAGGACACACCACCTTTCTGTGTACACCAGAACAGGCTACAGGCCACTTGTGGAGGATTGCTGTCTGAAATATTCACTTGGTAAATACCCAGCAAGCTCAGCTGCAGAAGCCAGACATAAACACGTTCAAATATAAATTTAAACTAATCTCAAATTTTTAGTAACAATTGCAAAAATTAAACTTCCACAAAACATGTTTCAATTAATCCAGCGCTGCACAGACCAGTTATGTATACACAGCCTTGTGTTTTAATCGTATCTCTGGAGAACTTAATTTATCACATCAGTTTGCTGGTTAGGGCATTATGAAAACTTAATGACCAGTTTATACAGAACCAGAAACTTGTGGAAATTTACTCACAAAAGCCATGCAAAGAAGTGCAAGGATCAGCATGTATTTCAGATCAAAGGATACAAAAGAAAGAAAAAAAAAATTTTAAACTTTAGAACAGCAACCTAATTATAAATCATTGTGGTACTTCTGTATTGATTGCACTCAACGAGCAAACACAATGCAAAAACATTTAGAAATAAAGTCAAATACAATTAACCAGAAACTGGCACCAGTACGGGGGCATATGATAATAAGTTTAGTTTTTTTCTTTTTCTTTTCAAAGACAGCACTCCATTTAACATCAAGACATTGAGAAAGAGTTGATATACTTTATCTAAGAGAGGTTACATTACACAACACTCTTTTTTATAAACTAGTAATCTTTGTGTGGAATAAAACACATTTTTCATTGTCTCTCCTCTACTCTTACAAAATTCAATCTTCCCTGGCTCCCCCATTTCTTACATGACATCGGGCAGAAATCATCCGAGATCAAACCGACTTCCACGTGAAACGAGGTGCGTGGTTCTGTCTAACGGGAGCCTTTAGCTCACTCTCAGCAAACTCCTGCTCTGATTTGGGTGCAAGCAGCACAACAGATCAGCGCAGGAGTCCCACACGGCCCTGCCCCTCGACGCGTGCGCTGCCAGATGTGCGACAGAAAGGCCGCCGCCTCGTCCTGCCATCTGAGCTGCTGACACACGCTTGACGCGGTACAGCAGGGCCTAACAGGTGGATTCTCCAAACGAGTGGCTGTACGTTCTGCTCCTAAGCAGCTTAATGTGACACATTCATATTAAACTGAACACTCTATTAATCTTATCGTCCCCCCAGGGTTTGGCTGATTACACGCTGCATCAGTGACATGCTTCATTTTATTTATATGTCCTCCTGCTCTCTGAAGAGCCTAAATGCTTCTCTTCTTATGTCTTCCTTTGCCTAAATGCACAGTAAGTATAAGTGACAGGCAATGGGAGGGATTAAACAAGAAAAAATACAATAGCAACAGTATTAAAAGTATCCTTCTCAAAGGCAGAAAGGCTGGATTACCCAACACGATTAACAGAAGCAGTGAACGTATGTTGGGAAGAAAGTGGGGGGAAGAGCTCCTGTCAACTTGACAAACTCAACGCTGGGCCACAGAGCGCTATTATCAAGTTAACAGAGCTGTAAAGCAGCTAAATAAATAAATAACAGGATAATAAGAGACACGCCGTTGCTGTTGGAGCTGTAAAAACACCATTTCCACCTCCCCGTTCCTCATCAAATGCTGGGCAGACGCTGGCTTACTTCATCTACACCTGAAGCTTCCTTGAGGGCGTGTAGCGGGGCCAGGCAATAAAGCTGGACTTTGTGAGTGCGCTTCGCTTCCGCAGTGTGAGAGAATGAAATAGGTGCGCTCGCTTGACAAGTCAATCTCCATATGTCAGCGTGCTAAAGGAGTGCGTTTGGAGAGCACCATTATTTATGGCAGAGATAGAAGAATTCCAGCACCGTATGATGAAAGAGAAATGGAGAATTAAATTAGAATGCATTTTCGACCACCAAAACAATTAATGTGAAAGGAGTTAGAACAATAACTTGATTAAATAACACAAATTTGAGGGCTTCAGTGGAAAAGTCATCCGTTTCTTGTTGATCTTATCTTGTACACATGAAAAGGAAGAAATTAACAATATTAATATGCCAGTGAATACTTGAAGCCTAATTATAGTCTAATTTAAAGCTATTAGTGATAAGACATATTTCTGTAAATAACAAGGAGCATACAAAAGGAAGTGAATTGCCTCGCCTTTAATCTACTCGATTAATCATGCAGTGCAAGGCTTAATACCTGAAAGATTACACAAGGATATATTAACACTTGTGTCTTATAATAATAAGACTGATTCCAGTGACGTTTTAACTTTGTAAAATTACTAAATGATTAAAAAAACCTTAAAAATAATTAATAGCTCATTTTTATATTAAAGCTGAATTGCATTCTGAAAGTAATGACTTTGGAATGCATATGTAATTGTCGGCAAAAACTGGTTTATAACATTTCGGTAAAGAAACTGATTAATGTTTGACATATTAACAGCAACCAGAAACCAACTATTTTATCTTCAAGTGAAGTATTCATTGAGTTTGCTTTTTAATATTTGCAGTATCTTTTATCTGCCTGACTTACAATGGATTTTCCAATATAAAATTCAGGACAAGTAGGGGAAATTTTCTTTTTGTTGTCAATGTTGGGGAAGACAAGAAAAGGTACCTAAAATGTCTGTGTTATTCTTTAGCAGAATTTTTAAAAATGTATTTTCCTCATCCAACACTGGCCTGATGCAGCGTGGGTGGCAGGCTGGTGTAATGCACGGAACTCACACATACTAACACCACTCAGACAATTCACCCGAACCACACACCTCACACATGAAGAATTTTAAATAAACAACTGCGTGCACAACTGTCAACATTTGCACTTCCAGCCGCACTAATTAAGTGGCATCTTTAGCCCTTGAACAAAGAGATCCAGCAATAAGAGCAGAATGTCTTTTAACAGCCATGATGCACAGAGAGCAGTGGTGCCATTGTTAAGAAGGCAGCTGTATTTCTGTGTGCTGTAAGGGTAGGTGCGGGCAGCACAGGGTGAGCCGGCTCACTGCAAGAGGAGCAAAGCCAGCCCTCTCTGCACAGACCGCACACGTAGGCTGCCCACGTGCTCCTGAACACCCATGCCAAGCGGAGCTGCACAGACACCCAGCAGAGCACCGGTCAATGAGCACATTAAACACGCTGCTCGGAGTCCGTGACCCTCTCCAGCAGGAGTGCCGCAGGAGTGCTTTGCTTTGTAGACGCCTGAGGTGTGAACGCCTGCAGCCGTGCAGTTTGTGGCAAGGAAGAGGCAGACCGGACACGGCCGACCACGGGGCAATATTAGTGTGAGTGCAAGCCTTTCTTCCTTTATGTATTTCCTCTCCGATGAGTACTCACTGTTCTCAGAGAGCTCCACAACATAGTGAAGGAGGGGGCTGTTGCCATCAAAGGGCCGGAGCCAGGTGAGGTCCACGGAGCGGCTGTCTGTGGCGTTCAGGCTGGCCTGCAGGTTCCGCGGAGAGTGAGGGAGCTCTCTGGGCACATACAAGAGATGCAAAACACACACACACACACACACACACACACATTTATAGGCTTTTATTCTCAGAGCTCTTTTCTGCCTGACAGAACAAAAAATCTCAAAGTCATGTTCTTGAAAACACCCTGCCTGCGGTCACACTCTGCAAAGAAAATTATGCATCAAGATGTTTATGCATTTTGAAAAATTTGTTCTACTTTGCAATTCAATCAAAATTAAACCTAAAAAGTGGATCAGAATTAGTTAAAGGCATGAAAAAGGTGACCTTGTGAACATAACTTTATTCCTTTACAGATGATTCATTACTTAAACATATATCAAATCTCTGCTGTGCTCACATTTTGTCAGACTTCAACATCTACCTCAGATGTCAATGTCTGAGTTTGCTCAGAAAAAACTTTCCCAAACAAACAGCATGGAGAGTTTTCACTTAGAATGGCATGACTGGGTAATGCCACCAGACATAAAAACTGACACTTCATCTAACTGAATTATATAAAAACAATTAAACATTTTACCTCTTTTTGGTAATGCAGCTAAGAATGCTTACTTAGAAGACAACTTATAAATTATGATTGGCTAAAAATACAAACCACTTAAATCTTATAACAAGCATGATGATAACAGACGGGGTTTGTCTGATCCGATGTTTTAATGTGTACATTAATAACAGGAAAAACACTTTTATTATGGCTTCTGTTGACAGAAATTCCATACATCCAAAAAAACTTACATAACTTTGCAGTTTACAAGATTAAAAAGAAAATAGTCAAATTCCTAAAAAATCCAATTTACAGTCACAGCATTTTAATCCTAATAAGAATGTTCATATTTAATTTGTATAGTTTTAATTTGGTGTATAAATATATTATAAGCAATTAATGCAATGTCTACCTGCCTAAGCAATGTCTAACTCCTATGAGATAAAGTTTAATTAAAAACCATGCACTCCAATGGTAATTATTAATTTATGAAGCTGCTCTGTGGATATTGCAGAAATATTTTATTAAAAAGTGTGAAAGTTCCACAGAATTAAAGTCCTCTCTGTCAAAGGCAGAGGGTTGTGAGAGTTGAATAGGTTCCAGGATTTACTGAACTGAACACAGCTACACATGGAAAGTGCTCTCTCACATAGACACACACACATACAGACACAAGCACACACATACACGCACACACACAAATTATTCTTCCTACGACACCTGCTCTTCTATACATGTGCACATACAAAGGCATTGTGCTTATTTAATGCTGTGTTTCATCTAATCCAAGATTTAATCCAATTTTTTCATTCAGCTGTAATCTCTCACATAAAGAGAGGGGGAGCTGCCTCTTCGTCTAACCACCCTTCTCCAACCGTCCTCCAAAATAATTAAGCTGTCATTAGGAGATACAAACACACAACATATGCCCTAATATCAAGACCTAGTCATTATGGTGCTCTATAATATCATTGGCAGACCCGAGCTGTAGCTCATTACTCAAACAGAGATACAAACAGAATCAATGAGTAAATAGATGAGAATAAATAGAGCCAAAGGGCATATTTTTCACATTACTGGTACTCCATTAGAGTGACCTGGCGGTATGTCAGCGCTGGACAGGCTTCATTTAGCGCATGGAGGAGTGCACGGCTACCGCGTCTCCGGCTGTTGGCCTGCTTGGCTTAGCTCTGCTTCCTTTCCACATGCATGAAGGGATGCAGCCAAGAAGGTCAGCTGTGCTGACCCTCATTGTGGAACGCACTTGACCAAGCCAGGGTGTTTAAACGCAACCCTCCCAATTTAAGAGATTTATGTGTTGCACGTTTAAACAGGGTCAACTCATCGGTGATACATACAAAGAAAAAACACTTACAAACATCTTGTATAATCACAAATCCTTACCCGCCCCCCCCAACAACAAAGCTCTATGTTTCTGCATCCTAATGTTAGTAAGTATTGCTGGACACATGTAAACCACGCCCTACCATTCAGCAAGACAATCAGAGGAGAAAATGTGAAGTGTTAATAAAACAGGCAGTGAGAAGATCACAGAGACGGCCTCAGGCAGATACTGTACTCATTACAGGTCCTTCTCATTTGCTCCCAGAATAAAAGTTAATGTAATAAAGAAATCCAATCAACCAGTAGTTTCAACACTGAAAAGAGCCCCGGCCTGTGTGTTGCGTTTTTACTGATTGGCTTTGTGGATGCCAGTTCAGCAGGTTAATTCTGAGAGAAGAGCGTTAAGGCAGCGTGTAGCACTGCAAAGTGAGCGCACAAACACTGCCTGACTGTGCCTCTTCACAGCACATTTTACTGAGTCACCCTACAGAGAATTTGCCAGAATGGTCTGAAATAAAAGCATCTCATTGCCAGCCAGTTTACATAGTCATAAAGGAAACCAGACTTATTTGCAGGAAATGCAGCGCTATGTGAAAACAGCCACTGAGGACAGGAGAATACATTTCAGGCTGTGTGAGCGTCTGTCTGCATGTTGGCGTGTTATGTGTTGCTGGTTAAAAGTTTAAGCCAAGCGACACATTGTGCATGTGAGGCACAAGGGAGAGCTTTATATGCAGGGTTATGCTGATCAATACAATGATCACTGGCAAATGCAAATGAACACCACTGCAGGAAAGAGTTAGATTACTTACATAACCTCAAGGCGGGCTGACTTGGAGTCATTTCCAGCCTGAGAGAGGACTGTACAGGTATAGTCCCCTATGTCGCCTGACCACGTCTGGCTGATGTGCAGGGAACCCTCCTTGAGGCTAATGCGCCCTCCACTGGTCTGGCGGACCACGGTGCCATCTTTCTTCCACACAAACCTGCAGAAGCCAAAAAAGGCTCTTTGTCCATAGTGTGTGGGGCGGAGCCTTACATTATGAAATGCTAGAATGTATGTCAAAGCTATTAATCATGATCTATCACTCTGTTGAAGAAGCAGGGTGTGGGAAAAGAGATTTAAATATGTAATATAGTAGAAGGGTGAAACACACACAGGATCAACAAAGAAACTACGGGGAGCCACCTGATAGGCACTCTGGGGTCATGAGTGGCCCCGCACTCCAACACGGCCATCGTGCCTTTGATGACACGCTGCTCCTTGGGCACCTGGGAGATGGAGGTGCGACCTGGAACGGAGGCACAAGTGAGCATCAGGAGTGGATTCTTACGTCATGCTGCCTCACATAAAAGCAGCAAAGAACAAAGCCAGCTTGTGGCTTCCTCACTTTCTAAATTATATGCTTTAAGGGTACATTTTCAATTTTGTTTCTCTTCGGGAAAAAAAAGAAAAAAAACACAAAACATGCCACAGTATGAAGTATATTAATACAGTGGACAAAAATTCTCAAAAAGCAGACACAGTGAAGAGAATACATAATTTTACTCAAAATAAAAGCAGAAGTAATAGTTAACATTTCCACCAAATAACGTATTCATTTGCACAACACAGAATCACAGAAACTCTTGTTGGGAGAGAGCTCCGAACAGAAGAACGGCAAACCGCTTGCCGCAGGAGCCCAGGACAGCCTTACTCCAAACGGTCAGCGAGGCGCTGCCGTCAACAGCACCCTCTGCATTGGTGGCACTGCAGGTGTAGTTCCCCGCATCCTGTAGGGACGTGGGCTTGACCCGCAATCCTCCTGACTCCAACAGCGTAAAGCGCGGAATCTGGACCGAGCCGCTGGCCAGCACATGTGAGCCTGAAACAAAGGCACGCATGTGGGCGGTGTGGCAGGGAGTGGCGAGGCTTCACTCTGAAACAAGGGGCCCGATGGGCACCGCCGCCAGAACACAGCACCTTTCCTGAGCGGCCTGTCTGGAAGAAAACCGCTGTACTCCACTCATCTATAAACACACTGTATGTACAGCAGTCCCTCCGTTTCTGCAGGTTCACCTTCCAGTTCCAGCTACCCACAGTTCACTCTCCACAGTTTCAGTCAACCACAGTCTGAAAATATTAAATGGAAAATTCTAGAAATTAACAATTGACAAATATTTAAAAATGTGCCATTCTGAGCAGCGTAATGAGATCTCAGGCTGTCTTGCTTCGTCCTTGCTGTGTACGCTACCCACCCTTTAGTCACTTAGTAATCATCTCGGCTTGTTATGGTGTCGTAGTGCTTGTGTTAAAGAAACCCTTATTTTACTTAATAATGGCGCAAAAGCGCAAGAGTAGCAATGCTGGCAATTTGGATATTGCAAACAGAAATTGTAAAGTGCTTCCTTTAAGTAAAAACGTAAAAGTTGTCAACTTAATAAGGAAAAAAAAGTGTGATTAAAAGTATGACAAGATATATTGAGAAAGAGAGTGCATTCACACAAGTTCTGTTACAGTACACAGTTACAATTGTTCTTATTTACAGTAGTTAATCTCTAAAACTTGCCTAACTTATAAATTGAAGTTTATATTAGGAATGTATGTAGGAAAAACTACGAGAAAATAAGAAAAAACATAGCATATATACTGAACGATATTGTGGAGGGGAATGGAATCTATCCTCTGCGAAGGGGGACTACTGTATTCAGTAATAGGTATTTCTAATGCTCGTTCATAATTGGCAATTGGCAGTTATACAGCTATAATTTAATGGCACAGTGAGTTTGTCAGTGTTAAAAGAATTTAAAATTCACTATCTTAAATAAAGAAACTCATTAAAAGGCGTGCTTTGTATGTTGCAAAGACTGAGACAACAATTCTTATATTCTTACTCATAACAAACATAATTACTAATTAAGAATAACTGCACTGACGTAGGTAAACACAATCTATATTTATCCATGTTGAAAACACATGTTCTTGTGGTGTGTAACGTTTCCTTGTAAAGGTACGTAGGCCACGAGTAATTGGTGTGAAACGGGCACCTTCCGCCCTTCGAGAGTCTCAGCTCAAGAGGTCAGACATGAACATGAAGTATGGGGTGGGCACTACCTCTTCTCCAGGTGATAGCAGGTTTTGGGGCTCCAAAGACCTCGCAGGTAAAGATGGCGGCTGCTCCGTCAGTCACCATGACATCCGAGGGAGCATTCGTGAAAGCTGGTGCTACACCTGCAGAGTGCACATTGTGCTTTCACATGGATGCCAAAAATACCACCTAGACAACCAACACTGTCCACTTCAATAAAATGTATTTAACAACAAAGTCAAAGCAGGTTTTAACAGAACATTTAAATTACATGCTCACTTTTCCTTTGTTCCTAAAACCTTCTTGGCCAAGACAAAATAAACAACACCATTGTATGTTTCATAAAAACCTACAGAGTAAACCCTCTTGAAAACGGTGAGGAAAAAAGACAGCAGAGTTATTGACAAATCACTCAAAGAATATGTCTCCATCAAGACTGCAATTATTCTTTATCTTGCCAAACACTCTTATCCAGACCAAAGTAAACAGCGCACACACTATACACCTGTGTGAAAGAACCCCTAGTGACCAGCTCTCCCTAATATCAGTGATTACTGTCGCTATAGTCAGGCTGCCATGATATTTCATTTGCACATAGTCAAAGTGGTGGCAGGATTGTGCTCTGTTTGCACAAGGACATCTGAAAAGTATGTCACCAGAGCTATTCAGGAGCTCAGGCATTGTCTCTGCAGAACAAACAGACCAGGACAGGACACAGGTGGATGGCAGGAATCCCAAAATGGGCAAGATACACATCCAGAATCACAGACAACCTGCAGTGTGACAACTCGTGCTTTATGCCATGATTGCGCATGCCTTTCTGTGATTTCAAGCTTGCGCAAAACATTTCTCTGTGAAAGGATTGCTTTGAAATACGGACATGTGTTTATATAGAACAACACAGTACTCTTAATGACCTGTGTGCAAACAAAATGCTTAACAAGAAGCTAAGAGCTAACTGCGCAGAACTCCTCACATGGGATGATGGAGAGAACAAATCACGTTTACAACTTCAGAACACATTTGAGTTTCGAGGCTCTCAAGCGAAAAATAGAGCGGATTGCTATATTGTTCAAGGTGATTTATTTATAATCTTTGGTAATTTCTGTTTAAATGAAACAAAGTTAGAAAGTCAGATGGGTGTGGAGACCCAGCATCACTCACAGTTTTAATTACATTAATCAATGCTATGTTTGAGTGTACAATCAATAAGTCACGGTGCAATACAATGCAGTGATTAAAATGCTTCTGGATGTGTGAGTAGTAGAGGAAAGTGCTGGTTCTCATTAGCCACAAGTGTTTCTGTGCAGCGTGTGCTAATGAACCACTACACAAAGTATTTCATATATCTCTCACCAGACTGTACAGGAAATGGCACACGCTTTAAAACATAAGAACTCAAAAGTGCCATGTAGATACCAAATCACATGAGAATGCAAGATATTCCAGAACAGGGAAAAAAATAATCAAAAACAATTTTCAGTCTATAATCTAATTTTTTATTGCAATCTTTGAGAGCCAACAGAGAGCTTTTTGTCTGTAGTAGGGATGTAGTGGAACAAACACTAAGAGAACCTTTACATTTTAGTTTTGCAAAAATAAAAAGCACAAACAAAAGCCCTGGCACTGTGCTGACTTGGTTGCCAAGCGCCACTCTCCCCATCTCAGAGTTGACTGTATAAGTGCCCTTCTGCTTCCCCCTCCCTTCATTCCTCATATTTACGTAGCTGCCCCCACCTCATTTGTTCGTACAGCACACTGACGTGGTGTCGTCTGTTATAGTGAGCAGCCTTCCAGACCCGAACGTGATCAAAGTGGTCACTGAAACACTTCACCAATTAAGGTCAACAAACAAAGCGTGCATGAGGGCTAGGAGTAGCTCCATAATTGGTGCCATTAGCTATACTAAAAGAGTAACTAGGTATGCTAATTGTGCATCCGAATTTTATAGAGCACCTCTCAAGTCTCAAAACTCTTTGTTAAACAGAAAGGCAGACCTGCATCAAAAAGATGTCTTAATATGACACACTTGATAAGAAGGCTAATGAATAAGAGAAAAACACAGTAAGAGTCATTAATACCATTTGGTCTGCATGCTTAGTGTGTGCAATAATTATTGCACACACTAAACATGGAGACCAAATGGTATTAATAGAGTGTAAATTAATAGAGTCTAAACCCTAGGCTTAACAAACTCTTTAAAAAATGAATGGTAGTTTCTGCAGGTATCCCAAAATGCACAGCAAACTCACTTGTTATGACAAGATTGGCATGGGCTTGGATTTCACCAGCTGAGTTGCGGGCAAAACACTGGAAGATGCCGGCATCATTGGGGTGCACCTTGCGGACCTGCAGGCCCATTGCAGGAATCACCTTGTACCGAGGGTTATTCAGCTTGCTTAATGGCACTGCATCTTTGTACCACTCCAGTCTGGGCGAGGGGACTCCTGAAAGCCAACAGACAATAGGCAGAGGGAGACAGGCTGTCAGGAAGAGTAAGTGCTTATCTGTGAGACGCCCGGATGTGTCAGCACTAACAACAATATCATAATGCATCTTTAATCACACTTTTAATAAGGCAAAGGATGAAACCCAGGTGCTGCACTAAGGTTTCTTTTACCCAGAAATACATACTGTATCCCTATATCCTGTATTGAGCAGAGATATTTATCACTGCAGATGCAACAGCAAAAAACATCAGCATTTGAATACAAACCTTGGTTATTCTAGCATCGAACCCATTTCATTCCAAGTTGTAACCCTGATACAAAAATAAACCCTTTGAATCCTATTTAGATAAAGTAATATTAAAAATATCAAATGGGCATAACTTGTCCAGTGTTTGCTTCGTGACGTTTGAATACAAGATCTTGCATTTCATACTTCCACACAGGTTCAAATATATTAACACAACATAATAAAAGCAGAAAAAACATAAATGTGACTAATGGTGACACATCGGACGAAGCTTAAATCGTAAAACACAGCACGTGAAATGGCTGGGCTTTGACTAGCTATACCAGGATTTATCTGTTTTACCATTATGAAAACACCAACTGAAGCACACCTTGGTGATAAGAACCTGGAAGGTCTGCAAAAACTCCACAGTTTTGGAACTTGTTCTTTTTGTGTGGCTTTCTTTTAGTCGTGACTTAACCTACATCAAGAACCTCTCAATACAAAGCAATCGAAAAATCTATCTGCACACATCCTGAGGCTTTTCAAATTTAATTAAAAAGGCTCAGCGTCTGATTACAAATTAACACCACACCAGTTCACACACTAAAACATGTGACTGTGTTTGACTCAGGATACAGTGGATGAGCAAATGAATATTATAATGGAGGTTCAACTTTCAAAGGAGCAGGGCTAAATTACCACATGTCAGATCTGTGACATTATTATGCCTTATTAAAGGGAAACGGGAAGATCTGAGCAACCAAAATGTTTGTCTTCAAAATTCATCTGTACCAGGTTTCCATAGTATCTTTACAGTACTTGACATGGATAAGAAACAAAACAACCAACAAAACTCCTCAATGACTGTTTAAATGCTGTGACCTATTCTATTAATACTAAACCTTGGAATTTACAATGTGACGCAATTGGTACAACGTGTACATTTGTACATTTTCCAGTAAATGCATGAATATTTAAAAGATATTTAGCATTTGAATTGTTACGTTTATTGTGTAATTTTTATTCACTGTAAGTGGATACAGTAATTTATGACTTCCATATTAATGTTATGAACTTTACCCTTGGGCTTTCTAAGGCCATTTCAGTTACATAATCAGAAGTTCAGCAATATGAATGCAATCACCACAAAGCAGCTTCCAGAAAGACAGCAATTTTGCCGAGGAATTCAGCTAAGCTGGCAAACTGTTCACCTTTTGCTTGACACTGGATATCAACATTTTTCTCTACTTCTCCCACAACCTTCCTCATGGGTTCAGTGACAAAGCGGGGAGCCTCTGCGAAAAGAGGGAAACAAACGTGAAACCTTAGGAAAAACATGAGAATCTGTATTGTTAGGAGCAAGCCACCATAAGAAGAGTAAATGAGGGATAGCAACCAGCACACCCCAACATGTATCAAGAGGATTATATGTAGAACAAGGATCAAAGAGACGAAATATTGACAGAGTGTAATTCTGAAAAGCTGAAGGCAAGCATATGTTTCTTGAACAGAAATTAATTTAAATCTAAAGGATAAAAAAAAAAAAAACACTCAGCAGTAGTGGTACATAAATGTGGACATCCTGTTTGTTTGCATGTTGTGAATGATGTTTGTTTATATTAAATTAGCTTCCAGCATTGTGAGCAGAGCTGGCAGTCTTAACGCCCCAGGCTGTTTGTTGTTACTCGGCTCATTCGAATCAACAGAACGAAAAACTGTTTCCTTCTTTAAAGCTTACAAAAATGCCTGAGGTGAAGAAGTGAGGGGAAAAAAATGAAGTGACATTGATTTAAACTACATGACATGCTGTGTTTAATGTCCAGACTCAGCTCCACTGCAGAAAAAAAATAGTACTGTTTTACACATATTATCTATACTGAAGGATTTGTGTTTCTGTAGCTCAGAAAAAGGGCATCAGTGACTGGATCAGGACAGCTGCGACTTTTTATTGATCTCTGTAAAAACTTCTGTAATTTTTTAATTATCTGTGGCTAGCTATAATTCTACATTGCCAGGACAGTGGCCATGCCTTGAGGCCATGCATGTGAAGCTCCACCCAGTTACCCACTGATGTCACTTCATCGCAGACCTTCCTTTAATGATCACCGCGAGCCTGACCAGGCCAAGAAACCGAAGCGTTGTGAAGTGCAAAGAGCTACCTGTGACGTAGAGGAAGGGCCTGGCCTCAGCTGGCTTCAGGCTGGTGTTCAGCAGGACGGCCTCGCATGTGTAGAAACCAGCATCGGCCAAGGTGGGGTTCATTATGGTCAGCCTGCGCCCAAACGCGCCCACCCCTGACGTCAGCTTTGTGCCACTTCGCTTCCAGGAAATGCTTAGTCTCTCCACAGGCCTATGTTCAAGGGCATACAAAATTCACAGCTGACATTTTACCAAGGCCTAGATGTGCTGTCTTTATTCCACTGTTGTGTTTCTTGCACTTTGATATGTTGGCATCATGCCCAGGGTGTACCCTGCCTTGCACCTTGCATTGCCTGGGTTAAGAAGCTCTTAGCACCTCGTAAAGATAAGGTACTCAAAAATATGAATGGACAAATGAAGGCAGTCCTTTTACTTATATTTCTCAAACCAAGACATTTTATACATGGTCTATTAAGATCTTTGTTGGTTCACACTTTTGAAACAGACGAGCAGATTTGTAGATTACTCCTTGTGTCCACTGATCATAAAACCACATTATCTTTGTTCACACGTGTTTTAATACATACACTATGTGGCAAATTCACATGATTTCATAAAAAGACAATCAGACATATCATACTCAGTGGTTTTAGAGGAGTGTACATGTTTTTAAGATGGATAATTCTCCCTAAGCACAGGTAGAAGCAGAGAACCATCTTTCACTTCTGCAGTGAAAGCATAATGTATGCAGTCTTAATGACACATTAATGGCACCAAAAAAATAGTACCTTTCACTCCCTGACATAAATAAAAGGGAAGTTTTCAAATGATGAACCCACAAAATACATTTTTAATTGTGCTTTGTCACCTTTATTTATTTATGTGTGTCATTCATGGTCTCAGGGCTGTAGTATGTTGTTTATAAAAGAAATGTGCACATTACAAACAGGCAGGAATATTCTGTGCCAGATAAAAGCTCAGTTCCTAGAGCTAATTAAAGTGGGCAGAATGCCCAAATGTGCAACATGAACATTGTCCTGATGTGTGACATTAACAGGAAGATCACCAGACCATCCAGATGTATAAATGTCAGCTCAATTTCCTGATGTATGACGTGAACATAAAAATCAGCAGATCCATCGGATGTGTTACATGACCGGTAAGATCACTGGACTGTCCTGATATATGATGAAAACAGATCGTTCTCACCAACAGATTGATCTGATGTATAATGTGAACAGCAGGGCCAGAAAACTGGCCTAATGTGCAGTATTAACAGGAGCTTCAGTGGTGCCCACTAACCTTGCATTGGCCACACATTCCAGAGTTGCTTCATTGACCCCCGTTACCACCGTGGTGTTTCTGGGCGGGACTACAATTACCGGGGCAACGAGGTCAGCAGGGGCATCCAAATCTGTTCATGGGAGGGAGAGACAGACAGAGCAAGACGGGGTAATGAGTCTCAATGGGCACGACCCAGGCCATCAATTACTGACAAATGCCACACACCACACATCTGTCACACCCCATACAAAAAAGTGTCTGAGAGCGCACTGAGGCAGAGCAGCAGGTCTGCTGCCATACGGCTCTGTCGCCAGGCCTGAATACTGATAAAGAGAGCTCAATGGCCAAATAAGTAACTATTCTGTATGTGAAAATGGCTTTGTGTTCAAATAAAACTGCCCTCCTGGTAAGCACAGGTCTCTGAACCCATGCAGGCATGCAACACAGCCGCATCAACAGTTTTCAGCACACCTTTTTTCCGTAAAAGGTCAGTATAAGACATGGAGCAGATCAGGTCACCTTTTGTTAACTCTTGAGTGTCGCAATGATTACTGAGCGCAAACAGATAAACGTGTGATAGAGCGCCGCACACAAGGTTTTAAACCACTTAAAATTAAAAATAAAAAAGGGGTCTAAACCGAAACTCGCTGAGACATAAATGTGACTCATACCATCAATGTGAGTTGTTCAATCAGCAAGCCTCTCTTCGCTATGTTTTGAGTTCAAATCACTATGTGTTTTTTAACCTCCCTCATTAACCAAAGACCTCTTAAATGCATCTGCTTCTCCTGGGATGAAGGTAATCTATGGGAACAGCAGGCACACTAAATAACTGATAGATTACTTGGCAGTGGACCTGGAGAGGAGACTGGGAAAGATAAAATCTAAATGTTTACTTGCAGATCAATGTCAAATCAGCAGATTTAACCATAGACTGCAGAAAAAAATATTTTATGTGAATGCTCACTTACATTTAGAGATGATCAGATGCGGACTAAATTTTTAAAATATTTTTAAGGTATGTTTCTGCTTTTCCCAATTTTTCAATGGAATGTTATTTTGTAACAATACATACTTTAAAAAATGCACTTTTACAATTATGAGTTGCTGTCTTGGGAATTACCGTAAGTGTACAATAAATTTGAAAATTTAAATCTTAATAAAATTCTAAATTCAGTTCCTATTTCTAAAACTAATCAAACTCATCAAACCTGATATCGCAACTTTTAAAGTCGTTTTTAATCTTCCAAAAAACATAAAAAATACATTTATTTCTCATTGGGAATATACTCATTAAACAAATCATAATAAAACAAAGTACTCACACATCTTGAAAAAGCTGACAAAAACAAAAATAAGGGGTTGAAAAGAAAGAACAAACAGAAGTCTCAAGTGTGTTACAAATATCAGGATGATTAGAAGGCACACTGAAAAGCTTATTTCATTTGACTTGAATATTTTTAATTTGTGTACTTATGGAAGAGTTTCTCCCCTGGCTTTTGAAGTGTAGCTGGAGGAACATCAAGGATCTTAACCTGACATGGAATAATGGATAAACAACTCATAACAAAAAACAAAACTGCAGAGTTGACTCTTAGGCGAGTATTTTTCTCCACAGCTTTTAAATATAACAAAATGGCAAAATGGGTAATAATAATGAAGGAAAGATGTTGAGGGAAAAAAACAGTGTATTTTCCCCTCGTGAAAGTGTTACCTGTTGACCATCTTTAGGAAAGACATTTCTAAACCGTGAAAAGTGATTCATCTTATTGTTTTCTTTGCAAAACAGGCTCTAAGTGTTCATACAAACTACAGCCTGAAACTCATTAACACACATGACCCACAGTCATACAAGCAAACAGTTCTCACTACAGTTAAAGTCTCACATCTTCAAGGAATAGTCTTCATGACTGCCCACGAAAAAAAGGCAAAAGCCCCCTGCAAGAATGACATGGAGCCCTATCACGAATAACTGCATCTCAGCAAAACAGCTGGAGGTGTTAATGCTTGCTTTCGTTATGCATTCTGACAGAAGGACAACAGAAAATCTTGAGTTCAGAGACGCATTCCTCCAAGGGAAGGGAACAGAAATCCCACACGACCCAACCAGTCAGGAGATTAACAACACTGGAGAAGTGCCCAGGAGTACAATCTGATAGATTAAAAAGAAAACCTGAATCTACATGAATTCTCTCAGAGATTACAGCATGTCAAGATATTAAATTTCTCCATCAAAGTCACTTCTCATGCATTAAGCCTTTAGTCAAATCCCTGGAGGAAGAAGCACACTGCAATCACAGCGCAGGAAACGGGGATGTCAGGAGGAACATTTGCATGGCTAAACTCTGCACTATAAAACGTCGTCTCAAACCGAGGCTATTTCCACTATTATTACAGGAGTTGTCAAATCTTATCACTGGGTGCAGGAACACCACACAATGAAAACAGATAAGGAAGAACAACGTGTAACCAGGGCTATTTAGCTGCATCAGAGGTTTGATGAACAATTAGAGGCTTTCCAGAGTGCGGGTACCAGTACTGGTCGATGAGATTCCTTTTTATCCTTTACTCTGAACCTCTGAAGCGCCTGGAACACACACACACACACACACACACAAATATATATATTTTTTTTTTACCTACAGTGGTTTAGTCATTTAGTCTGTGAAGGCGGGGCCCCTCACCCCACCCAAGAGGAGAGAGGAAACCAATAATTTGATCCAGTGCATGGGGGACGTGGCTCACCCTGCTCATTAGTTTGCCATGTTGACAGGCAGTGTCATGTAGCATCCTTTAGCTTCTCTAGTTTCATCTTCCTCTCTGGAATGTCAGAAAAATAAAAATAAAAAATCTAGTAGAGAATTCAGAATGTTCTACTGGAAAAAAAAAAAAAAAAACGTCTTGTTTCAGACTCCGCTTTATTATCCCACGATCCTGGAAAGACGTGACTTTGTGTACGTTCAGACATGGCTTATGAGCTGCTGTCGTTTTGCATGTATGATGTGCACCACACTACCAGTCGTGCAACAATTTTAATTAAATCAAAAAAGTCCCTGCACACTACACAACATGGCCCTGGTGTGGCTGACAACAAGAGAAGGCAAGCGTGCTGTTCTGTTAATGAGCCGATCCCTGGGGCTCACCCTTAGCGTGCTCCCAAGACTTCACAGGGTCTGAACTAGTGTTCACTGTAAAGACACACACACACACACACACACACACACACACACACACACGCTCATTCATATATGCATGCACACACAGGCAGACACACACGCAAATACGATGCTGTATTAATGGTAATCCTGCAGCTCTTGTTTTATGTCATCTTGCTTTTGCCAAGACTTCCCATGTTAACATCACTGCCAATGCCAGAGCACAAGTCACATTACTTTGCCATGTAAAGCACGGAGAGTCAGATATAGCACATTCACGCTGCAGAGCGCAGAAACTGTCAGCCCGCAGAGCGCAACTATTAAACAATCTCAGGCGTTACAATAGGAGAGTGGCGGTAAACTGAGATCAGACAGATATATCTGCACATGAGAAACACATGAGACGAGGAGGGCTGGAGGTGAAGCGTTACAATGTAAAGAGAATGGAAAGGCCCAAAGAGAGCGCAGTTCTGCATCAGCCAGGAGGTGGCACTAAAGGAGAAATGTCACACCGCAGCTTCTAGGACAGCGCAGACAGAGAGCGGCCGTTTTTATTCACGTTGCCATTCTTCGAACAACAAAGACAGGTTAATATTTTTTTAAAGAAATGCACTCAGACTGAATGTCCTTGGTGTTTTTCAAAAAGTCCTTACCAAGAGGTCCTCGGTTCTTCTTGTTTACTGTCCGGCAGCAGGGGCAGAGAAGAAGGAAAGAAAAACAGCTGAAGCTATGTGACCCTGAATAAATGCGATGTATAATGTCACAATTGAAGTCCTAACAACGTGCACAAAATATTTACATCCAAGGGACAATGTATGAATGCACAGTTTAAACCTTGGGCAATTTCTTTCACTCACACTTTGTCACTAACCATCGAGTGAATATTCTTCAAAAACAGTTTAATCAGACATACACATGTGAATGTAACAACTAATTGGCATCTAAAAACTTAAACATTAGCGAATCATAGTGGCTTTATTTCAGTGCTGGAACTTTATCTTAGAACCTACAATCATTAACACGTTTGATCCACATAAATGGAAAACAGCCCCGGATCTAAGCTAACTGAGAAATGTTCCCAGAGATATTAGTTCCGCCTGGGAGAGAATTTGGAAAGCAAACTGGAAGAAATGTGATTAGTTTACCTGAATCTGTGTCAAGGCCTTAATTTAGACAGGGCCCTATTACATTAATTCATTTGAAGTGGAAATAGCTGATATATGCAAGATGGCAATAATGCTGCCAAATGGAAGGGGAAAAAAAAGTCTGATGAACAACAGAGAGGCTGCCAGATTGCGCCTGAAACAGAGGCACTGAAATCATAAAATATTGAGCGCTCAAGGAACCTGGATCATACAAAAATTCCAACGCATAGATGCTGTGCTAAACACGATGGGCCAAGTCACAAAAGGAAGTGTTTGACGTGCACATATGTGACATACATAAATATATGAAATATGCAGACAGGATCTCTGCGTACATGCTGGTTTATTAATGATGGATACAGGTCAAATAGAGAGGATAAGCCAAGTGCTGTGTGAAAATTATGCTCATAAGAGTCTGAGTCACCCATGGCATGGCTAGAGGATGTGTATTTTGGTAAATTCATTCAAATATGCAGACAAAAGTAAATTCAAAATGCCAAAAAAAAACCATAAAGGGATTACAATGCAATAGGGCAATATAGCAGTGCAGAGATGAGGGGGCTGTCGTGAAGCATAGCGAATGACAGCAGACAGGAAAGACGACACTCTTCCTGTAAAATGAATCCCAGGGAATTAATGGCTTTACAGAGCACATCATGAAAAGCAGTGCTAAGAGGGCTGTTTCATACATGAAGCGTGCAGAGGACTCTCCACTGTGGTATCAGAAGAGAACGCAGGAAGTTCACACTCGTGAAGCCCAGGATAAAAACCGCTGGACAACAGCAAACCACCAAAGGACGGGCACTGTTTGCTTTGTCTGTTTTCATCCTATGTTTTTTACACCAATGTCAAGAACAGCAAGCAGTAGTGCGTAAAGCGTCAAATTACGACTCACTCCCAGAAACTAAATGGTGACTCCTGTAGGTCTGTAAGCACCCCTTAAATCAGTACAAGACATTGGCTTTGACTGAGTGCTTTATTTTAGCTGGTGAGATTCTAGCAGCGGGACACAGAGGGCAGATGAACCCCAGAAGGAGGACTGGGTCAGACACACAGTGAATGGAGACAGAGTGCCCATTACCACGGAGACAGGGCAGGCAGGGCTGCCGCGCGGTGGCCCAGGGTCCCCCGTGGCCCGCTCCCGCCCGTGTGCTGTCACTGCTATTTTGCTAGTTGAACCAGGATGGTGTGCCTCTTTGTTTGCCCATATCCCAGACCTCGCCCCCTGGCCCCCCCAGGGAGTGGGGGGAGGTTATGTGACAAAGGAGGAGGTTGGGCGTACACGAATCCAGCAGCTACTCAGTCCTCATTTAGGAAACAGCCCGACACACAGAGGCGCACGCATCGCGGGCTTGTGTGTTTATTTCAGAGAGCCGTCCCCATATGCCTCATTCCTATTCATATATTCCTCGCTGTTTATCTGAGTGCGTCTTCGTTGCAAGCCGCCACATTAGCGGCTGCAGCAGGAGCAGATCTGGGTCCGGCTGTGCCGTCCCGCTGTTAAGCTACTCTTGCTCCGAGCGATGAGGTCCCGAGCCAGCACCGGTCTGCACCCCGCGACAGCACGCTCGCCTGTCGCCACGTGCTTGAGCTTAGACAGCCCAAGCGCAGTGAACCGCATCTGACCTGAAGCCAACTTCTGTGAGACCAGTCACCCTGCGTGTCAGCTCGAGCTCCCACGCTCGGCACCTCCCCTGCGCCAAGTGCAGAGGTTGGGCATATGGGCGCATCGCTGACCATAATGCGTATGGATGGCTTTGTTTTTTTAAAATGCTTACAAGTTTGCAAAGCACAGGACGTTCATTCAGCAGACCTTTCCTCATCAAGAGTGCCTTTGGGGTACGCCATTACACATCCTGAAACTTTGGGGTACACCATTACACATCCTGAAACTTTGGGGTACACCATTACACATCCTGAAACTTTTTATTTTTATAAATTCATGCAACAAAGGGTGGAAAAGGAGAAGAATAATTACACAGCACTGTGCTTCACTGCTGTCTGAAGGTCCTACTTATAAATGCTGTTTCACCTCTGGGTGAAATGTGTAAAAGACAGCAGTGTACAAACAGTGGCCATAACTATACTTTCAGTGAGGGAACAGTACTGTTACAGAACACAGAGGAAAAAACAAAAAAACCCTACAAGTTCCACTTCTATTGTTTTATACGATAACTATTAGACCCAAAATCATAACTATTAAACACTAGTAAACAAAAAAAAATGTGGTTGGTTGAATATCACTATTATCTCAGCACAACAAGGTATCAGAAGTGTTTTTTACGTACAGCAATAAAAACACTACTTCTACTGACAACTTTTTACCACACAGCATTGCAGTCTAAGCCAGGACACAAAGGCTGCTGGTCTTAAAAACAGAAGGAACAAGACAAAACTAAATACATGAAGGACCAGACCACCAAATCAGATATCAGTGCCCTGAAATCGTACATCCACCAATCTGCCCCTGAAGTCTATCCAGTGTGTGCATCAACACTGCTATCTTGTGTGTTAACCCAGTATACACTAGATATTCTCCATTATGTAGCATACCAGCTAATTTTCCATAAACATATTCATTTAGAGCTGAATTATTAACAGCATCATCTGGCCAAAGACACCATCTCCAGTCAACAGTGCAAAGAGCATGTATTTTTAAATCTGCCTTGTAATGAAATGGGCCGACATCGGCTGGGACTGCACTGTACCGGTTAGTCTGAAAATGACAAACTTTGCGATATTAGAAGCACTGGCAGCAGGTGCCGCGCGCAGCAAGGCACAGGGCTACAAGACTCCGGGTGGCACGTGCGACTCATTAACAACGGAAAACATCTCGAATGCTCGATGTCTTCCCAGAGTTCAGTTCACTTGCTCTGTTCCAGGGAACCTTCTCCTGCTCATTTGTGATGCTCTCTGCGCGCCCTTGCCTCATTGATTGACACGTTCACCTTTGTTATACTGCACACGCGAGCACGACTCGCGTACTGAAGTGCACACATACGGACTTCCTGCCTAAAATCTCACAGCAGACCGTAACATTTAATCTGCCAGTGATGAAGGTTCCCAGACTGGCAAGTGGAGAAGGCCCAGGAAGGAAGACGACAAAGAACAAGTTTGTGTATTTCTCTTTGTTTGTTTTTTTTTTTTTGGAAAAATCTGACAAGAAAAAACTGCACGTGAGAGATAATCCTCAATGTGTTGCTTATATATATATATATATATCTTCACCTGTGACTGTTCAAAAAATAAAAAAGGAGCAGAAGTAAATGGGGAATATCTAGGCTCGGGATAAAGGTGCTAAACACTCTTTCCAGACACCTGACACCTGTTGACCTTTCCAATTTGGAATGTTGTTCACACTGGCAAAGAATAGAACACGCTGGTCACAGAGTCAAAAGCCTACCTCCATTACACCTGTTTACAGTCTCCAACAGCTGGCCACCCGCACACTGCAAATGGAATGGTTTTGAAAACTCATTCTACAATCTCACTTCCAAAACGAGATTGTACACATATGACTATGAAGACATATTTATGCCGTGTGGCTGAGGAGGGTGAAAAAGGAGTGAGGAGCCGCTATCCAGGAGGAATCACATACTTTCACGCTTATGACCCAGTACTATTGCTCTCATCAATGATGCCCAGTCGCTTCTCATTGCAGAATAATGAGATGGCCTTTTTAGCTGCAGCTGGGCTGAAGAGTGAAAGAGAGTGACAGGGGAGAGAAGAGGGTTGGAGAGTTATTTTGTCTTTAATAAAAAAGGAAAAAAAAAAAAAAAAAAAACTTCAAGCATCAGGGTACTCTTCCAGAAAAATTCAGGTGAAGCATCTCACAAAGCACACCTTGTTACATTTGGCAAGGATGAGCGCAAGAACACAAAGCAGGAGTGAGGTCGAGGAGCAGAGAGGACTGTAATGGTGAACAGGAGAACAAGGGGACAAGATCAAAACAAGATACTAAAAAGACTAAGGCTAAGGGATAGGATCTAACCAAAGGCTAAGGCAAAGTAGGGCTAGAACACAATCACAAGGGCAGAGACAAGCATCCACAAACTATTAAGACCAAGAGACATAACACTACAGAGGCAACGGGTTACACCAACAACTGGAAGAGACAAGAGGAAAACGCAAACATTAAATAGTGCACAACAGACAACCAACACCAGGTGTGAACAGTACAACAATCAGACAGAAACAGGTGAGTAACAAGGAGACTGAACCTGACAACAAGGGGACGTGGCCACACACAGAAACATTGTGAAAAATCTATTCAAACTCTCAATGCCTGCGTAATTAACATGCAGTATAAAATGTAGCAGATATTATTTGCATTTGACTACTGTTTTTGTATTAATACAGATGTCAGTTTTTTGGCATAACAATGTAAACCACACATATCAGGTAACCAATTCAGTGGTATTCCACATTAAACCTTAAAAGAGAATGAAAATGTAAAATTTTAGTGGAAAATAATGGACATTTTGACTCTTGATTGCTAGAACCTAAAAAAAGAGAGAACTTTAGGTTCAAAATATTTTTTCAATGTAAGCAGCTTGCGTCATACGGAGAAGAACAATGGGCTCGTTTATTTGTGAGCACTTTTGACTGGATACAGTTTCTTCAATTTACTTGTTTTCAAAAAAATTTACAGAGATCCCACAACAAAACCACATCCCCTGGGAGATCCGTAATCAGATGATTACAAACTTTCTCAGCTTGTAATGATGCCTATTTTAGTACTTATAAAAAAAAAAATCTGAAATATATCTGTCCGGCAGTTCCATCTTCTTCCACCTCTCTCTGAAACGGCCTGTAAACGTGTTTGGGTTGTGCCGTGGAGATCCAGGAGACACACTTCTGATCTTTCAAAGCGGCTTACAGGCTGGCGGCTGGATAAAATGAGGTGAGGCCCTGACAGAGCTGCAGGAGCCAAAAGGAGAGCACGCCCCTGGCTGCTCCCAGCTAGGTGCCCCTCTTGCACGCTCCACACAAACAGTGCTTGTGGTCAGCTGAAATTGCAGCCTTCAGCCATGTTCCCCTCACCTAAAGCTGGAAAATAAACTGCTGTGATTTGGCAAATGGAATTTGGGCATTGCTCGTTTGTCAGGAACAGGATCTGGGGTCGGTCGGGTCCCTGCCTTTTCCCTCACCCACAGGACATCCAGAATGACATCACATGATTGGGGCCTGCTTTTAAACTGAACCCAAGTATTTAGCTGGTGCTTAAATCGTGCTTGAACCTCTCCATCTGCAGAAGGTATCGGGCCAACAAAGACCCCTCGGGCGCATGTCAGAGGAGCTCCCTAAGAGCACAAGCCCCAGACTTCTAGCCAAGATGGCTGCGTGTTCATTTTCACAAAAAAAAAAAAAAAAAAAATCAATAAATGATTATCTGACCCATTGCTTTCTTTTATAGCCCTGTGCTTAAATCTGACAGTGCATTTAAAACGTCAAATTAAAAGAGGTAACATCTGTCAATGAACCAATTTAAGACATGGACTTCGTAAGAAACTGCAGTCAGTTTATTCATAGAATTTTTTAAAACTGTATTTCATAATACCTGGAAATACTAAGAATAGGGTTGACATTACTTTGTTAGACCTGCTATTTCTATTTTGTACATTTAATACATTCACATTTATGTCAGATCTACAGAAAAAAATCAATACCTATAACAATACACAAATCATGATCAAAAAGTAAGAATAAAATTCTGTGTACTGTAAGGTATAGCGTTGTAAAGTTATTCATAATTATTTCAGGCATACAACACACCATTTTTTCAGTATTTATAAACTACACTGCAGTTTGAAAAGGGTAGGATTAAAGTTATCTCATACATAAATACCAACAACAATTATTCCTGCAGCTGATAAGTATTACCGGTAGACCTTTTCATAAATGGCGTTCAAACATGAACATTACCACAGCAATTTTAGGCACCCTGCATTGTAAAGCAGCAGCTCCACACTGACAAAGTAGACTCAGTCATGGAGTTAAGCAAGGACATTAATTTATAAACCAGTGGAAAATTAGCAGGTATCCACTAAGTAAAAATGAAACGCTATTAGGTATTGTCCATTATAAATGCTTCTTTCTCAGCATACCTGACATCATGTATCAGCAAATGTAGCAGCTCTGAAAAACACCCATACCTATATGAGGGAGCCTATCTGATAATTACAATTTACAATCAGGATTAAAATGCAACTCCTAAAATTGAGATTACAATAAACGATTTTCCAAAACAGCAGTACAGTCTGCACACAACACTAAATGTTGTATTACTGAGGAGATGTATTATGTCTGTCTCATAGTAATCAATCTCAATAATCAGAATATGCAGAATTATACATGTTTAATTTCATATCAGTGTATCTGCACTTACTTCCAAAAATGCCAGGCAGCAATATAAACAGGCTAAAATCAGAAACTGTGATTCTTTGTCTCTGAGTGGTGCAGAAATATGGAATCCCAACACTATTACAACTCTTAGCATTAATGGCCACTGCTTCAGACTGCGATCCAAAACTGGCTGCCTGCAATCACAGTTCACCAACACTGCAGAGAGGGACCTGGAGATTCATAGAAAGAACATAAAGTGTACACGTGACACCGATGATGCTTTGTTGTGTACACTTTCACACAAAACAGGAGCGGCACAGATAAACTGTGACATTGTGAAGAGGCAACGTTAAGTAAGCCACAAACAAAAGTGTTATATGTTTATCTTCATGCATGTCAAAATTTACATATGAAATAATCTGGATAACTTGTGCATCCCTGCAGCCATTCTGCACGTACCACACACATCAAACACTGCTGCATGTTATCTACTGGACTTCCTGTGTTGGGAAAAACAGTGATAAAACAAATGACAGAAATCAGACTTCACTGCACACGTCATTACACATCTCAAAATTAAGCCACAAGTAAACTATATAAAATTATTTTTTTTAATAAGTAAAATACCTTGTATTTTACTTATTTAAAAAAATAGTTTGGATACTGAATATGAATCAAGTATGCTAACCCTAAACAGTACATGGACACTTCGCTGCTTCTGTCAGTTGCTGAAATATGTCCTCATTAACTAATAAAAAAAAACGTAGATTAATCCTTACAATACTAATGGGACAGTGTACTCACTTGAGCAGCTGGGTAATCATCACTGCTGCTGAACTCTCTCACACTTGCTTACTGTTTAAAACCCACCAGCCATACTGGGGCTTCCCCACACGGACACAAACGGCAGCGTGGCATCGAGCAGCCACACACACCTCTGCAGACCACTACAGCATGGAGGAACAGTGTATCAGACCCGCAGACAGCAGAGAGGCCAGATTCACACGGGCGGCGGTTCAGGCTTCTTTAAAGACGGAGATCCCGCAGTAGTCGGAATAACCATATCGCTGACGTGCAATGCAACGTTCGGGTCAGTGTACTTTGCTTTGTTCCAGATGTGCATGAATCCCATTTTGTCCCTATGTCAACTGTCTGTATGTCTGTCTGTCTGTCTCTCTGGCAAACCTCCAACCAACAAAAGTATACCCATACATTAGTATATATATTAGCCCTTGCTTGTCCTTGTTTAAATGTCAGTACAAATTTCCAGGTCAAACTAATATTCTTAGAGCTTCTTATAAGCAAATGAAGCCAGCTAGACAGCTAAAAAAATTGATCTCAAATTCTTTATAAAGCTTCAGAGTTTCTATGATAATATTCTAGGCACATAATGCTAAAGCCTCTGTAATTAACTGCAGAAGATTAATCTTGAATATTTTAGAATACGTAGTATCAGCACTCCCAATACACATGATTATACTAACATGGTATAAGTGCATTATCTTTTATTCAAACATACACGCAATTAGTCAGGGTCACATTCTACAGCTGTATTCCCCAGTCAGTAATACCCCCTGCGGCTCATCCAAGTAACAGACTCCTCTCAACAAGTGCCGCTGGGATGTATTCATGCATTCAGATTCACCAGCACCTATGAACTTATTTACCATTCAGCTTTTCATATGTAATGACTGTTTGAGCAGAAACACCCACCGAATGACACGCGCTCTGACCCGATCGGCGACTGAATAAACGCACCTTAAATGAGCAAATGAAACTGGATGCACTAAGGTCTCTCCCTCCGCTCCTGACAGTTGAGCCGTGACTCCTTTAAGTTTTTTAAAAGTTGTTCATTTCGCTTTGATGTAGTTTGAGTCTTACTGCTGCCAATGCAAAGACGGAGGATGGTGGTGTGGGGTGTGGGGTGGGGATGGGGGTCGCTCTCCACACAGAGTCAGGGTTCAGCACTCGCATTAACCTCTTCTAGAGTGAAGCCTGGGACTGCTCGGCCCACGAGAGGGTTGCCCACGGTCTGTCTATCAGCCGCGTGCAAATGTGAAACGTGCTCCAAGGACACGAGATCTGAAGAAGAAAGTTGATCCCAGAGGTACAAGCCCAGCAGGACCCAGAAGAGCCAGAGGGGCGAGCGGAACGATAACGGCCCCTTCTCTATCGTCCGGAGGTAAGGGCTCCCAAGGAAGCTGAAGGTCATTTTAATCACAGACAGCCTCCCTAGAGTTCCTCCCAGCTTCTTATTTTTCCTAATCGCCTCCTTTTGTTTAAACTGTCCCTGTTGACATTTAGAGATGTAAATCTAATAAGAGCTGAACCTGTGCTCTCCAAGAGGCTCTTACATCACAGTGTCCCGGGGCCCCTCAGCACAAAAATCCCCATA
The DNA here is from genome assembly GCA_025773905.1 of Chitala chitala. NCBI lineage: Eukaryota > Metazoa > Chordata > Actinopteri > Osteoglossiformes > Notopteridae > Chitala > Chitala chitala. The sequence continues at coordinate 50,513 of JABJVR010026136.1, forward strand.
CAGGAACACAGCAGAGCTAGGAGCCCATCAAAAGCCATTGAAACTTCAGCATTAGTTCAGCGCACAAGTTGAATGACCAAGCTTTTGTGTAAAGGATCACAACAAAGGTCATTACAGAACCCAAAATGCTTTGCTTTTCACACATGAAAAGCTGTAATATGTTAACAGGTGATGTGTGAACTGCTCAGAATAACACACATTTTCCCAGTACCAGTGCCAAAACCTATAACTAAATTAGCAGTATCTCTTATTTCTGTTACAAAACTGAGACGCACTAAAGTCACCCCCACGATTACTACAGCATTCTCTTCTTTGCGCTGCTGCTCATGCTACTATGAGTCTTACATTTTATCCAAAAATATGACCGCTAAGCCAGGCCTGTAAACCAACCTGGAACCCAAAAACAACCTCCAGGACAGCTTTGTGGATGCAATAAGAATTCCTGGCCATTCAATCTCTATGCACAAAGAAGATGCCCCAAGCTGCTGCCCAAGTCTTATCTCTGCTAAATGCTTTTAGTTAACAATTCCGTTCATGGTAACAGAATAGAGAAGCGGCCTAGGAGGGCACCGTCCCTCATCCTCCACAGGAGACGTCCATAAAGACTGGGCAGACTCATCCCGCCCCTGCAGAGAATTTCAGGTAAAGAGCACACTGGCTCTTTCTCTGTCTTTTCCATGCACAAAAGCTCTGCCACTGGCAATGGCCCTGTTTTTATTTATGGTCACATGAAAATGCATCGGAAACCAGCTTCCAGACTGCTCTGATCTGTGGACCTGCCTCCATATATTTAGGCAACCGTGCTACAAGACAAGTGCAAAACATGCGATTTTGTTTTGTGCGACAAACATGAAGAAATGACTTTTAACACACGTCGAACATGTCTTGAGAAACTGCTGCTTCCGGTGGAATTTAAGTCTGGAGAGGATTTAGATTTGAGGGTGCTTACTAGTCCCAGTTCTTTGAAGAGGACACATGTGCTGTTTACTGTGTTCTGTTATTCATCACTGGCAGGGTGGAACACAGAGCTGCAGAGCAACTTAAAAAGCTGTGCCTTCCTCTCCTGCTGAAGTATGGCCTAGTTAACGCCACCTCAGCACTCTGTAATCAGCATGTTTAATGGGTTAAAAGAAAGATTCAGGTATGCTTCAATCTGAGCAGAAAATGCTGGTTTCGTGGCGGCCCTTCTCTTCTGCTTTCTAAGATTTGTGGAGCTTTTGAAACGTAGCACGTGGATTTGACATGCAAATCAATAACTTGAGGTTTTTATCTTTCAAAAGTGGTTTTAAAAAAAACTCTAAGGCTGGAACTAGATTGAACACGTTTACCTTTACGTCTGCCATATTCACTTCTCAATATCATACGTATTCTTCATATATGTCACACCAAAAAACCTGTTTCTGTACGCAGGCTATCAGGCTTTATAACACCAGAACAAACAAAGACTAAACTGTAAGCTGAATCAGCCCAAAGCCAACCTTCACCATAACAGCAGTGCTGAATGCACCCTGATGTTCCATCCTTGTTTAAAGACTGGTCATCTCCTATTGCTGGCAAAGCATTTGTGGTATGAATATTAAAAGCTTGTCCATTTAATCGGTTCCCTTTGTGCCATTTCGGCTACTCTTTCAGTATCCAACTGATCTTCTTGTGTTACATTATGTGCTTGTTCTTGAAACCTGAGCAGCACAGAAGCATGTAACAATTTCAGTGCATCTTCTGCACATGACAAAATCTGAATATGAATCTTCATGTCTGACAGCTACTTGATTTTTTTTTACCAGTGAGTCAGACCTACAATATGGAGTGCAAAAACAGCATCAAACAACTGCTCAGCCACCTGCAAAATCATAAAGACCCTGAAAATCTTCATTTTAATCAGGAACTGAATCAAAATAAGGGACAATTTATTACATCAGCCATTTAAAAGAAAATAGGGCATCTCTGGGGACAGATACATTAGAAAGTAAAGCCAACTAAAAACAGTAAGGAATGTCTGAGAGAAAACCGACATTGTCAGAGACAGATAATTTGATACTCGAAGCGCAGCACACAAAAGCAGCAGCCGACTTTGAGAAATCAAAAGGTGATACAAACAAAACAACAAGGACAAAATGCAGGGGATACAGGCAGCTTGGCAAAGGACAAGAGTGGTTTTTAACATTCTGAGTAAGCTTTAAAATAATCTACATCAAAATCACGCTGAGCCCCATGGGAGAACTTTCAGTGCAGAAAAAAGCCGTTTGTCTGGGCTTGATCTGCCACCAGGAAGAACCTTATTAAAAGTTAATGGAGCTCTTCATTAAATTTTAACAATGGGATTTACATCTTAAAATATTTGACATGTGGCACTTGTCTCTCCTTTCTGTCGACAATATAGACGTCCCCACTTTGTTTTACTGTTCCGCTTCACCAGGTTGTGCTGTACATGTCATTACCACGCCCCCCCCCCCCCTCACTGTGGAGAGTAGAACTGCCCCGCTGTCCTTCCCCATCCTTCTAAAAAACTGAGCTCATTCAGTCCATCAAAGAGGAATAGGCCAACCTATGGAACTGGAACTTGGGTTACATGATTTAAGAGAAAACCAGGAGAGCATAGAACTTATACACTGAAGGGAAAAAACCTCAAAAAGATAATTGTATAGGTAGAACAGACAGACTATACTCTTAAAAAATTACAGTGCAATTCATTCTGAATCAGAACAGCTAAATAAGCTGGAAATGGGAGTTAGGATAAATTCACTGCACAAGAAAAGCAATACAGTTTTTTTTTTTTATGTCCCTGAGATTTAGACGTGTTTTATAAATATTCTTCCTGAACCTAGCTCCTTAGCTTATAATTTATTATATTTCTACATTCCTCACTTGGACATCAAATTCTATTGCTAGCTCAACATACAACCAAAGTGAACAAAGTGAACATATGTGCTCATATATTTGTTACTACCTCTCCCTAAGTTACTAGTTTGATGGGAAATGGAAAGTGTAACTAGAATTACTTTCCATTCCTGTGCGCTCACAATTACTGTATCTTAAATCCCATTAAATTAAAATCAACCAAAAATCTACAGGTGATGACCAGATGTGCATTGTGTACATCTGTCTAAACTGATCAGATGTGATTTTATACTGGTGTGGAAGAATATTTTCCATTTTCATGACAAGAAAAAAAAAAAAAACAATAATATGTTTATGGATGCAAGAAAAGAAGGGCTTAAAGAACAGATCAGAAGAATTTCCTGGAGCGTGAAGGAAGTACAGCTGAAATTTAGAAAGGGAAGCGGCCCAATTTAGCCCAGTGTCTGCAGCGACGATCTGTCACTCACGTGTCCTCTGCTCAGGAGAATGAGGACTGAGGGCAAGAACGAATGAGGGGCAGCGTTATGGGGAGGGGGGGTGGGCTGCAGCTCAGTAAAAACACAGTAAAACATCTCTGGGGCTGCGAGGGAGACAGTGGCCAGAACCTCCAGAGATCTCCTGCTATACAAGCCCACGGGCTCTTCTTTTCCTCTCCTCCAAAACTTTCCTACTCCCTGAAGGCCTGGTGCCCTTCCACACCGCCTGAAGGGCTCTGGTATTTCCTGGTAGCCACCTTCACTCATTAAAGATCCCAATGAAATATTCATTGGACAATATGGTCCCAAAGATTTCTAGCGCAGCCTCCGACAGCTGTAAGCAGTGTTATAGACTCCCTTGCCTCACATGCAACAATCCTTTCCTTGATCACCCAGGCCAGCCTGTTAAACAGTCCGGCTCATTCATCGCCACTGGGAACTGATCTGCCTGTCTGTATCCAGGGCTTAATTACTCCTCTCGTTTGATCAATACAAGGAAAAAAACAAAAGGAAGAAAAAATATTTGATCGCTTATGTGACTTAATGCCACCATTTTTCTACAAGCACAAAACGGGTGCTGGGGAACGCCGAGCCCTTAGGGTAAAAAGCTAATCATGCCTTCTGGCTTTGGGGCTTCCATTAACAGAAGCGGGCTTTGACGAACGCGAAGGCGTAGGGCCCCTCATGGGCTGTTCTGCTTTGCTGGAAGAGAGGCCAGCACTCGCACACACACAATCGTATGACACACACACACGCATACACACATACACATACACATACACATACACATGCACGCACACACACACACACACACACACACACACACACACACACACAGAGCTATGGAGCCTGGTTGTAACACCAGCTGATGCAGGTGAAGTTTCCAAGGTGAACCTGGCCGCTTTTGCCCTAGAGCACATGGAATTAATTCCTCTCGAGAGAAACGAGATGGAATCACTTATATAGCTTGGATTGTTAGCTACGGCAACAGAATGACTTAAACTCTTTGTGCAATGCCATTTTTTCCATTACAAATCAGAAATATCTCAAAGGACCCTGAAGGTTAAATACAATAAAATGTCTGGACCACTTCAGGTCTTGTCATAAAATGTCCAGACAGGGCAAATCAGAGCTCAACTGTCTGCAGCAGAAATCTGATTGCAGTCTGACTTAAAATAGTAGTTTCAGAGACATAAAAATGCAACAGGCCTAACATAACACGCCTCTGCTTATGTGCCAGTGTGTTGTTATATAAAAAGAACAGCCATTTCCTTTCCTTCTCGCTTCATTAAAGTGCCGCTGCACTTTGGATGCATCCTCATTTCTCTGATCCCAGTGGTGGGCTTAACACATTCACAACGGCGCCACGTTCCCTTCCAAGCAGAGAAGTCTTTTGATGGAGATGGTGGAGCAAGGCAATGAAGGGGCCCACGGATCCCCTCCCAACTCCAGAACAGCTCCCCTGCTCGTTTCAGCGTGCAGATGGCAGACAGCTCAGTAGATCCGTGACCAAAGGCGGCCATCCAGCACCTGACAGGAAGCAACCGGAGGCTAACAGCAGGTAACTTTCGACTGACGGCACGGAAACGGTCCTAGCGACCCGAATTAAGATAAGATTCAATTAAAATATGGACATTTACACCTAAAGTAGCTCCAGGCTGTGTGCAACCACTAGGCAAGAACAGCTACTGTTCCCTGTGGTTCCTCCAGAGAAAAAAAAAAAAATAGGGGGAAAAAAAAAATTGCCACCTCACACTAAACGGGAGGGATAAAATAACGCAAACTGGACGTGAACTTTTGCTTCTTTTGCGTCTTGCAGCAGGACAGCCGCTCCTACCGCATTTTTTATGTAACGCTTTTATTCTTTCTCAGTTAATGCCTAATCTGTCACATTCCAGGCTGTTAAAGTAGTACGAAGTTCATGGCGTGGCATTAATTTGAAATCTAATTTGCTGTGCAGGTTTCCTGTACCTCAGCTGAGACTTTACTCAGCTGTTGCGATAATGGCTGCATTCAGACAGAAAACTTCACGAACAGCTCAACTGAGATTTTACTTTGCTTTTACATAAGCCTCCCACTAAGATGAACTTTTTGAAAGATTGAAATCCATTAAGTTGAAGACTCTTTTTTTTTTAAGCATGGCTTTGTCTACAGCAACTCATTACTAATAACATGTACTGTATTGTACTGAAAAGGTAGCTATAATGAATATTAGATCAAAAGTGTCTTCCTTGGCTGATTTATTTTTAATTAAGAAAGGTGAAATGTCAAATAACATTTGTCTCACGATGCCACGACACTCAATTAATTTAGTCAGTGTCTATCAGAATAATGTAATTAAAATATGAACTCCTATTATTATCATCAAACACTCTCAACAATACAGTAAAATAGAGTAAAATGGTGTAGAAACACCACATAAAACTGACTCAAGTGCTGGAACAATTTAGCACACTAACCAGTGGTGAGTGTGCAGTAATCCACAGAAACACGTTTCTTTATCTACGCAACACAAATGTTGATCCCGATGAACACGACTTTAATGAAATCACACTTTCTATGTCTAAAAAGTGATGCTAGTTCTTTAGGATAGCACTTCCTCGTCAGAATGTATGCTCTGTATAGCGTCACAGGTGTCAGCACTTTTTCAGTGTCACATGTTAGTAGGTTTCATTATTCACTGGGTTGCCATTCCAACAGTGCTGCTAAGAGAAAGTGGCAAACCTCTCCCTTTCCATGGATTCAAGCCCATGTGGTTCTGGGTAAAGCAACAATTGCTGGTACCCTGGGGATGCATGGGAACTGCTCCCCATTCCATTCCAATAATCGTAGCGATCGGAAACCCAGTTGGAGGAAGAGCGTTACACCTGATGAACTGGGGAACACGGAGGGCGAAGCGAGAGGGTTCAGGTAGTAAAATGTGGTCCTTCATCAGGTTTTACTGGAAGAAATTTAGAATTACTCAAGCCCATCTGTAAAGGGAGTTTACTGGAAACTGCAAAACAGTCTGACCAGATGAGAAAAGAAAAAAAAAAAGACTGATTCTCCGTATTGGACTTTAAGTCAACCGTGAAAATGTTATAAGATAAAATTTACAAGGTCTTAAACTTCATTCTTTTGGTTGAAGATCCAAACAAATTATAGTATATACAGCTTTAAATGCTTTTATTAAAACTATTTATATTTATCTTTATTAAAAGCACTAGTGAGAAAAGAGAAATAATACTCATTGCCAGCTAATAATATTTTTTTTAATTAATCGTTCTTTGCTAACATAAGACAACTGCTGAAATCTGAATGCAGAATCAGTATAATGGCATTATGCATTACGGCAATCTACAAAAAAATGACAGTTTGCACAATTACAATACGGTGTCTTCCCAAATATATTCTATATATATATTAACACAACAGGTTTCATGAAAGGGAAATCCTCTTTCATCCACCATCTGTTTTTAAACCATGTGCCGGAAAGGTAATGAAACGAGTGTAAAACTAGATTGGTCAATGTTAGAACACTCTTATGCCACTCTATACTGATCTACCTCTGCCACACACTAGGCTTGTTGGAAACAGCTGCCTGGCTTGACAGTGTGTTCAGGCAGACTACCATGGAGAAGTAGCCCAACCCCAGCTCAGGGCCATCCTTTACTTACTTGCTATGCTCAGATTTATGGATGGACTTGTCTTGTTTTCCCCGTTCCTCTCGTTGACAGCCTGGACGTAGTACCTTCCCGCATCAGACAAGGTTGTTGACAACACCACAAGCTGATTGTCCAAGGTTATTGCTCTGTAGAAAGCAGGAAAGAGACAGAAAGACTGATTAGAGTACACTAATTACTGAAAATAACCCTGAACACAAAAGTGATGTGTACTTAAATGCTGACATTAAGCCAACCATGGGGCCTAAGCATACACACTATATGACCAGGTGGTCCTGACTCGGGTCACTGTTAACAAAGCTCCCAAAGAACAAGCATCAAAGTTACATTTTAACATTCTGAATTCTGTATAATTCCCTTTGCGCAACTTCCATCATACAGTTTCTTCCTGTTTTTCATCCTGCAAACCTAAAATTTAACACCAAATTGGCCGAAAAATATATCCAGCTGAGTCGAAAAGCAATGAAAGCTGGTATAATTACTCCATATCAATATCAGTGTACTAAAGGTATATTTCTTAGTTTCTACTGAATGAAAAATCCCAACATGTAATCATATAAATTCAGACAGCGTCACCAAAAAGGACATTAATACATGGTAGAACTTCCTTCACGCACAAATCTTACCTCCTGTACAGACTTAGCTTGTGCCAAATGTACAAATAATACTGCATTGCTATTTTTAAAGATACTTAGCGTGGACTTATTTTTGATTAAGGTCCCTTTAACAAAATCCAATATCCAGTCTTTGAAAGTGTAGAACATCATTTCACTTAACATTTATAATGGTAGCCTTTTGTGAGGCAACCCTTCACATACGATGAAGAAATGCTTTGCAAATCGTCTGTTTTTCCAGGTTTTACAAAATATAATCATCTGTCTTGTTGGGCTCGTCCCCATTTGTCTTAAAGTGCATGCAGGTTCTCCCATGGATTAAAGTCACACAAATATATATTTCAAACAAGAGACAAACAAGAAGTCCTTTGTATTATGCAAGCATCCGTGTGGCCAGGCACTACAATCTTGTGCTCCTGCTATAATTAAAAGAGGATTAAGGGAAAATCTATTTTAAAAGAACACAGCTGAAGCAGAAGGCTGACATGGCAGCTCAGGCAACGCTGATAAGCACGTGTTCTTTTGCTCTCTGCGCTACGAAACCTGGCCAAAGACTTGAGTTTCAGAATAAAAACCGTCCTGAAAACAAAGGAAACTCGTGCATGCTCTAAAGTTGGCTATAAAAGGTCAGGGGAGCCTGCTTTGATTAGCTTTTAATTAAAGATTGGGAAGGAAAGAGAAAGCAGCCTGGAAAAGGGCTGAAAGAATAACCAGTGCTGCAGTGTTTTAAACACACTCACAATTGTTGAATGGATCCAAAAGGCAAACTTCTTTGGGAATCCCGCTCTAGGTCTAAAAGTGTGAGGCGGTGTTTAGTCTACTGGCAGACAGACAGTAGCCAGCGTCTGTTCTGCTGCAGACAGGAGCGTACGCCATCTACATACAAACTGATTTTGTGATTAGTCTGGCCTGTTTAGATTCAACTAATACAATTCTCCTGATGAATGGCTCCTGCCAGGGGTTCAATAAATACAGAGAAGAGTGAGAGATAATGGGCAGCCTTGTCTTGCAGGCCCTAGGAGTGCGCAGGCCTTTGATATCAGTCCAGCTGTAATTACACATGCTGCCAGAGAGGTATATGCAATTTTAATCCAGTTTAAAAGCCTGCTTGGAAGCCCAGGGTGATGTAAATCTGCAAATAAAAGAAGACTATTCCCTCTCTCTCAGAAGCCTTGTCTGCGTCCAGAGATACCAACCAAACTTCTCTCCCATGCCCTCCTGCAAAGTGTTTATTTAAATTACACAATTCTTATAATTTTCATGAGGACACAAAAAAAAATCTGAGAACCTTTAGAGGACCTTAAACTTTATAAAAAGACAAGGAATGCACACTTTATAGTTTTCTGGCTGGAAACACCCCCCTGTGTTTCATATCAAAGACATTCAGAATAAAATCAGGTTTCCACAGGGCGTTGGATTAAACTTCCAAAGATCTCCACCGCCAAGATGGCAGCTTCGTTCAGGACTTCAGATGAAGACATACGCTTTCAGCTCTGAAGGTTAACGTGAGTCAATGGTCCCCGGGTGTGGAAAAGCATCTGGAATGTTTCAAGAAACAAAGCTAACAGAGTAAAGTATTGGAGAAAGCCGTACGTCTCTCTGCTGCTGACATGTTAGTGCAACTATGTTTGACGGGCATCTCTTTCAGATCTCATTCATGTCATATGCAAGTCACGTGCCTGCTTTAACAATCCCACCAGTCACCTTCATGCATTTGGGGCCATTTTGTTTTGTGTGTCTTGTACAGCCTATGAACTATCTTTGTTAAATTTTGTTAAACTTCGGTTTATTTTAAAAAATGTAGGGAAAAAAGTTTCTCCTTTACCATATGTACATGACAAAGAGGCAATAACAATGTGTATTAAGTATTGAAAATGAAGGTTCGATGTAGCTATATTTCAAATACAGCCCGCTTGTTTTCATCTTCCTCTCCAAATCAATTCTGCTCAATACTCCTGAATTTCAAACAAAGTAATTAAAATGTCAGCAGTTTATATTGAGTGTTTCTGTTTCCCCTCAGCATCAAGCTGCGTGACTCTTTGTCTGTTTACTGTGATTTATTGTGATAATTAAGGTATTACGCGTGTCTAAGAAATCGCTCTAAAACAACAGTGGAGAAAATACTCTAAAATGCACAAGTAAAACTGCGTTAGGGAAGTAGATGTTAGTCCGTTTGCTGCACATCTGCAGACTTCCATAGTTTTAAATTCATGAATCACTATGGTTCCCCTTCTGCAAGCGCTTTCAGAAATGTGTCAGAGCCAGAACAAATGGAAATGTAATTGTGATAAACCACCAGTAGGAAGCTATACAAATGGCTCATTCTCTTGCTTATACCACTTTTTTTTTTCCTATTTTAACTGCTAAATCAGACTCTTAAAGCGCCCTGCTGAAGCCTATTAGGTTATCGCCATTTCCCATGCGAGCTCAAATACCCATTTACCTGAAATCAATGCTTTTTATTGACGTTAACCTTATCAAGCAAACCGCTGCTTTGGACAACTTTGATGGTATTTTAAATGTCATTGAGAGACTATTGTCTTGGACAGCACCTACAAACTTATTAGCAGTCTGCTAACTGCACATTGCTTGAGCATTAAGAATCCCCTTGCAGGAGAGTGATATAGTAGCATTCACTCTGAGAGATTCTGGGCTAATTAAAGCATTATTAATCAGCTGTGTAGTGTGATAAATACACGCAACAATTTTCAGTGCATATTTCAGAAATGTATATTAATAACATGCAGCCAAAATTAATTGTAATGCAATACCTTTCATGTTCTTACTTCATGAAATGCATGAATAAAGAGCAACAATTTAAACCAGGCTTCTTTCTTCTCAAACTCTGGCATCATCCATATGAAGGAGTCTGAAGGTATCGTTTCTAAATGGTTTCATAGCGACCTCAAAGTGACCTTGTATGCAAGTGAGGCTGTACAGCAAAAATTGCCCTGTGTGGCATGAAAGTATTTCCAGCTGAGAACAGAGAACCGATGCAAAAATGAAAAATGAAATGACAAAAGAAAACGGTACATGGTACCTGCTGAAATGTGCCACCAGCTATCAAAATCAAGGGAGTTCTTCATAATGAAGATTTGCAGTATGTCAGAAACACATTTCAGATATTCAATGCACCAAAAGACTATGTTCAGAGTTCTTTACTGCCGAAGGCTTAATTACATGGAAAGATTATCTTGACAGCTGCAGGTAGGCCTATGGCTATGTTGAACCTGTTCCAAAAACCAGCATTGTTTATGTCCCCAATTTGAACTATGTGAGGATTTCAAAAAATAAATAAATAAATAAAACATCCGTCATAATCCTTCTTAAATTTACATGTGGTCATGAAACATAAAATGATTATACCATTTAAGACTTAAAAATGTATTCTGCCCATTTGTTATATATAAAACATTTTAATATTAAACTGAACGGCACAATAATGAATGAAGGATTAAAGCTGCTGTTTTTGTGTGTGTGTGTGTGTGTGTGTGTGTGTCCAACAGGGACTGATGAACTTGATATTAGGAACAGCTGTAAAACAGACTGAGAAAACACCTTTAAATTCCACTGGCACAGGCCGTCTGGAACAAATCACCAACTAGGTGTGTCTTTAATAATGCAGCAGTAGGATTTACTTATTAAAACTTACAGTGATTCCATTAAAGTCTTCGGTAATCAAGCCAGTTGCTCCAACAAAGTCCCTGAACTTATTAAGTGTCGCAAATGTTAAGGCCACAGGACTAATAGAGGAAGTGTGTTTTGGGAGCTCTGTCTGTAGGCTCTCTTAAAATATGTTCATCTCACCAGCGCTGCAAAGCTAAACTGCATGTACAGGCAGTACTGCCAACAATATCTTTGTTATCCTGCATAGTAAATTAATAGTTACTGTTCCTAAAAATTCACCAATTCAATTTTCTATTGTTTTTATGTCATTTATCACGCAAATGGTTCATCCAGAATATTGCGTAATTTTAGCCATTCACAAGTTATTGGACCAATTCAGGCTATGAATCATGCCTGAAGGTACAACAGCTGGCCAGTAAAATGAACAGATAACCTTCAGGTCACCTAAAGCCTCATGCCGCTTGCTACTTACATAATGATGACAACTGCACATTAACATCATAATTTGAAATAAAAACAGTATTAAAAAAATGTAAACAGTTTAGCACTACGGTGAAATTAAGTATTGTTACAATTCAACCAAACTTGTTCTCATCACCCACATCCTTTACAAAACAAACTATATTTTTTGTGTGTATTCTCTAAAAAACATAACATTCGGGAAACAAAAATGACACATTAACAAAATAAAGTTAAGAGTGTAGGGTAGTTCACCTGACTCTGACTGGGCTGCACGAGCGAAAGCACACTGGGCGGGGTTCAGGAAACCTGAATCAAATCCCTAAACTGTTCCAAGGAAAAAATAATCAAGGTATTTTTCAGGGAACGTTGGATGCACTCACAGCCGAACATGCCAACACACATGCTGGGAATCGTTCTGTACGGCGAAAAAGGAGCCCGACCCACAGCCAACTGGGCTGACTGCTAGCTGAACCCTCCAGGCCCGAGCTCACTAAATGCTGTTTTAACAGCCAGTTAAGGTTGTCTAGTTGAGCTCAATGAAAAGTCACATAATAGATGCCCAGGGGAGTCCTCAAAAATACACATTTTTTTACGCGTAATGTTATAAGTTCTGACACATAAAACAGAATTACAACAGCTACGCACACAAATGCTATACAGCCATGCAAAACAGTAAAAATGACGGCTGCCCAGGTGCAAAGCAGATCACTGCCAGACATACAAAAGTAGCCAATCAGCTTTACTCATTATCATAATATATGCCACAGGTTATCAATGTACATCAGCCCTCGGTTATCATCTGCGAGTTTTTAACATTTTCAGATTTTACCACGTCACTTGCACTCCTGGCCTTACCCACGATTACCGAGACAGATAAAAGCCATTGGTAGCCAGCACTGAAAACACAGTAATCTAGATTTAGTCATGTGAGTACAAATTCCAATTCACCTTTAACTCCTGACTCCAGTATTATTAAATTGTCGTTATATTACGCAAACTCTTTGTTTGTGGCAATATTTATCCTTTCCTGAATTAACTTTTACAGTCTCTACAAAACAGCAGTTGGTACATGATTAAAAATTTTAAAGGGGCAGCTCTGGCTAGTGAGACGTACTCGCTGAAAACTTTCCACAACACTAATGAGGCGCAACGTTTGAATTCCAGGTGATTATACACACGAACCTAATAAAGATAATATTGCTGAAGAGTGCTGGGAAAGGTAATCAGCTACTAACAATTAATGTGTGGATGAGAGCATTTCTGTCACTCTGCTGAGAAAGTTTACGTGCTGAGAGTTTAATATGCCGAAGCGGGAATATAGCTGTGTGGCCCTGCTTTAGAAGAGCGAAAAGAAGATAAAAGGGAAAGGTGAGAGGGAAAGAGCTGCTGCAGAGAGGGTTGCGTGCTCACCGGGCCTCGGCGATGTAAGTGCAGCCGAAGGTGCGTGGGCGTGTTCTCGTACCTCGCTCTCGCTGAAACCCTGACGGTGACATCATGCTCCGTGAAACAACCCTGCTTCAAAATTCTCACTGTTGTATAACTGCGCTCTACTTTTTACTACACGGGTAACACAAGTTAAGGCGCTAACCTGCCAGGAACGTTTTTCTCTCTGGGCTATCAATAATGTAATGGGAACCAGCTGTGCCTGGTGGTCATTAAAGAGTTTCTGTCTGGGAGCTCAGGTCTTTGGCAGGGAAGCGTGTTTTCTTGTAACAGTCACATGCAATATGTGAGTAGTACTGAAACACACTCAAAACAGAGCCTTCTGTCAGGGCTGGTTTGCGGCCACACCTATAGTGGTAACAACGTGACCGTTGCCGTAACAAAGCGATCCCTGTTGCAGTACACTTGCTTCCACAGGTTCCCACCCATCTACACTGCCTCCTAGTTTGTAAACAGAAAACACTCTTGGTCGCAGTCTCAATGAAATTTTTCACGCCGTACCTCATACCTCATGCTTGGTTTCTGTGTCCAGTTTCATTTTATGAAACACATGTACCTTATATATTTTCTGCAGAGTTCTTCTCGCAAAGGCTGTGTACTTTAATTTAATACAATGGGTCAGGGGTTAAAGAATGTGGCTCTTATAGCCCTCATTTGATTATCTAAAGGCCGCCCTAAGGTGTCAATCTCATGTAAATTATTCAAGAGGCCTAAATGATGAGCTCTTCAGACAAGGGTCTGGAACTCCTGGGGGCTTGGGAGGAATATTTTCATCAGGATCCATACAAACCTGGCAAAGCTGACTCATTAAAAAAGTTTCTGTACGTCTATTTGAACATAACTTTCACCTGAATGCTACAGATATGTCAATTTTAACCAAGGTACTTTGCAAGAATTAACGTTCACACATGATGTATTCCAATGACAATGCATGTGTTTGGTGCAGCACACAGCATGCTGGTTAAAAAAGTGAATGTAGCTCCTGTTAGAAAGTGTGCTGAGAAAGATGACTGGGAGCCCACATGTCCCTCAGCAGTACACTTGCACTGTGTCTGTATCAGAACACAAAGAGGGGGCCACCCTAAACGGGTAGAGAATCTAGCCAAACGCTAATGTGGACCATGGGACCATAAAAGTGTTTTACTGAATGATGATGCTTCAAACAGATGTCTCTTGTGGACACGTATCTGAATGGAATGGACATAAACATGGCACACACCCACATACACACACACAAGCACACTTTTGCTATCTTCAACTTTAACTAATATATATTGTATACAGCCAAACCATACAAAATGAAACCTTGAGCACATACACTGAACAAAGCCTCCATTATAAAAAAATAGATTTCTGTGAAAAAGAGAAGATCTGTGGTAATTAGATACTAATGAGCACTGCTATTTCCCTTTTCTTTTCCAGTCACCTATGTCGACAGAGGAAAAGAAGCAGGCAGTGGACTGCATAGGACACAGTGTTCCTCAAACATGGGCGTGTTCATCAAAGCGAGAGTAGACCAAAGGCAGCCTGGGGCCTTTGTTGTGTTCAGAACCATGGCGCCGTACTGCCACTTACTTAGACATGCTCATGTGAATCGGGAAGCCTGTTTGTGCACACGTGATGCAAAGTAACAAGCGCTTCTTTTAAAGTCAAGCTCTGAGCTGCTGCGTGTCGGCTCTGCCGTTTCTCACGTGCGCTCCTCTGCCCCTGCAAGCTCAGTCAGAAATAAACTTCCTCTCGGGCCAGGGGCATTCAGAGCGTGTGCCAGCGTGCCGTCTCCCCAGCTGCGTTTCCGCCGCACGGGGCTGTGTACTCGTTATTGGTGGCACCAGAGAGAAGATGCGCGGGAAGGCGCACGCTGCTGTGTAGCACGCAAGCGGGCTTCCGCTGCCTGCCCCAGCTGCTGATGGGCACGGCGCCGCAGTTCCACATTGAGTACACGAGCAACACTCGTCAACGTCCAATGGCGAGAGGGAAAATAACATGCCAGCAGTCGAACGCTGTCACCACTTGCAAACACACACACACACACACACACACACACACACACACACACACAAAAAAAACTCACATAATCATACAGATTGCCTGTCTATTCCATCACTCTTTAAGTCTTTCAAAATAAAGTGTGTGCTCTTATTGACAGGCAACTTTTTTATAAACTTTGGTCTTCCTGAAGTTGCTAAATGTGTATTGTTCTCATTGACAATGCTTATCTGGTTGCCTGGCAACTGCATTGGCGCAAGACCTCAATTGGCTCCTTAAATAACTCGGCCGTCATTTGGAGGACTAGGTAGTTTTCTGTCAACTGGACATCTCAAACCAGCGATATATAAAATTTCAAAGACCTCCTGTGCAAGTAATTGATGAAGCACTGATTAAAGGGCCTGATTAAACAATTTACCCATAACCTTCTGATTCTCCTTCCACGAGCTTGAAAAAACAGCAAGCGGTGTGAAGCAGTTTCTGTTTTTCAAAGTTGACACATGCCAGAGAAAAAAAATCCCCCAACCTTAAATTACCATTTCACACCTAAATTCAAATTGGAAAACGTTTAAACGCTCCCTGCCAAATCTACAAACACTGCCACAACTAATTAACTTGATTGTAGGTAATTTAAGGGCCAGGTTCCACATGTGCAGGAGCCCAAATTTTATTGTCACTTTCACTATAATTACAGTTTCACTGTTATTACACCTTTTTATATGCTAATCTGAAACGTCTCACTGCTCTAAAGCCTCAGGGTGAACGTTTCCCACATTGGTAGAGGGGCACAATCTATAACTGTCAAATTCACCATGTCAACTCACAGAACTGGGTACCTTCTTGATGAATAAACAAATTAGGCTTACAGAATTTAGAATATGAGTTTTACTATTGAAACCACACCCCACATTCACATACCAAAGTCAGGCAATGAAACAGCATTTCTTCTGAAGTTACATGTCAGCATGCAGATGTGTTTGGATGTTATTATATACACTATTAGTCACACACATTCTGTACGCCATGCGTAATGCAACGTCTTTACCATAATTGCATGTGTGTTGGGTGCTGCTGCAACATCACACTAAACACACTCTTAGCACTGGTTTGTCTTAAAGGTTAATTTCAGAAGTGACCACTTTAATCATTAACCAGCTGGTAACATTTGGCAAGAAATATTAAATAGCAGACAACTTGCTTTCCGCAAGTTTTCACCTCAGGGTGATCAAAAGTAACTTTTTTCGTTGTTTTGGTCATCTCAGGACTTGACTGAAGTTGAGTTTCCACTAGGTTATCACTATTCTTTTTGTATAAGTGCACTGCCGTTCCCTCCCTCCCTCCCAGTCAGATAATCCCATTACTGTACGAGAGGGAGAGAGGGTCTCTTGCAAGTGAACACAAATTACAGCTCGGATGTTCGCACTTCTCCACCTCCGCCTCATATCCTCTCTCATTTACTATGTCTTCCATGATACTTTTGGCACTGTGATTGGATGCCGAGGAGCATGGTGGGGAATCGTGAATACAGACCCCCGTCAAACATGTTTGAACCGAACCTGGCATCACCCCGCACTGGCCCTGTCACTCCACAGTACGCTCTGCGATGCCACCGCTGTCACTGGTGACATCAAATCCACTCAGATCCCCTTTGTGTCTCCTGTCAGGGTGGAGAAGCCAGTGGCATTCTAAGAGTATCCCTGACATTAAAATTTAATGTACACCCGTCCTGGGCAAGACGTGCAAACTGAAAACTCAAAGAGCCACACACTGGAGGCAGTGATGAATATCTATAAATCACACACACACATCATTGGCCTGTTTGGTGCGACTTACCCTGATTGTAAAAGTTCTGAATGAGATGTTAAAGAACAGCGTGACTTCTAAAGGGGTGTTACAACATGCTGGTATACAGAACATGATGTTGTTTCTGAATGTTACACAAGGTAAACCCAAATAACTTCTGTAGCCAATTATGCACATGAGTTTTGGCTTCAACTGTAAGTCATTACGGAATATGGAAATATTTTAGCCATGGTCTCAACAGAAAAAGCAACAGAAATTCTGAAAAGTAAAAAAATTGTTCCGGAAAGGTTATCTGGGAAAAAAAATCATCACACTTTTACTGCAATTTTTTTTAAACTAGTGAAGTCATAAATCCAAACTAAATAATCCGCAAATACACTGAAAGCTAAAAGAGACCCATATTTCCAACCTTAATAACCTTCCTTTCAGAAAGGCATTTTAACAAAGAACCAATGAACCATTTTAAAACCTCAAATTTGAACAACCCAGAAAACACGCAGTGGGAAAGTGCAGACTGCAGTTACCGCATTGATGCTGTATTTCACCATGGCATCGCCACTCTCCTCCCCACGCCGATCAGTGCTCAGCAAGGAACGTACAACCACATCATATAAAGTTTCTCATAAACTTACTGTTTCATGGGAACGCTTAGCTATGTAATAAACACTAATTTTCTCTAACTCACATTCACTCTCTTAGCTTTGTGGTGGACAATTAATAGCCTTCAGGCTGTGTACAGTGGAACAATCAAATTATTTAAGTGGAAGAAGATGTAAAAATGGACTGAATTTAACTGAATTAAATGTAACTGGCTCCAAATTAATTTAGGTGAAAGTACACAGGCCTGTACAATACAAAGTTGTTATATCTGCATAGAAATATAGCTCATACACATGATTACAACACACTTTCTTCATAGATTAAATGGTATTTCAGAATACATATTCTGGTTGACTGGTTAACAAAAGGTTTCAGTGAGTTATAAAAAGTTAAAGCTAATTAACTGCTTTCAAACAACCAGAATGGAAAATGTTCAACAAAAAAACCACCTAAGCCACAAATATTATGCTTAAAGACTGGCAATGAATTCATTTTCCAAAAAATAAAATAACTGTGCCTCCAACTACTCATAAAATGTCAAAAGGTAATATAAAACACCTTAATGGTGTAAAAGGAATATAGTAGACCATAATGCAGGAAAGGAGACGGGAGAGAGTCTGTGTGACATTCCACACTCGAGCCTAATGTCTGCACATTTCCCATTTCTATGAAATACTAAAGGCTGTAATATGAGGTGTATTGTACTTGCAGTACAACTATGGAATTTCCTGTGCAGAAAAAAAACATGATCTAAAATGTGACTCCAAACAAGAACAAGCCAATGGTTCATCAGAACAACAGGGATTCCTGGAAACTACTGGTTACTGTTCACTGAAAAACACCAGCATGTTGACCAGCTTAATTATTTAATGACTACTGATCTATGGTCACTTTACCATTACCATCAACCCTTTCTGGGAATTAAATTATCACCAGGGAAATTTCACTTAATCTGATTAATAGTACGATCGTTCAGAGCCGAAAGGGGTCTGAGAAGAACGTGGACAAACTTTAGGCTTTAATTAAATGAGAACCCTGACCCTCTCACAAATCACAAATGACGGAGCTGACACTAATGGCAGCCCCAGTCTCTGGCACAGAGCCGTGCACGTTTCACTTCCACTCAGAACCCCCCAGAGTTAGGATCTTGCTTTAATTACTGCTTAGCATTCCCCCCAAAATGTAAAGCCCTCCAAATAACGCTTCAGTCGCAGCAGGAAAACTGCATTCATGGGTCGCAGCTGAATGATGTCTAAGCTCACTGGTTTCACTTTTCTCTGGGTTTCCTCTACTGGGCTGATTCTGCTCACATGGACAGAGCTACCCACTTTGGTGCGGTCTTTGTGATGGCATGTGGGTACATGACCCTTCGAACTCTTGGCTGTAACTCTTACATTTACATACTACTGAGGCGTTAAACACCACTTCCAACTATTAATAATTTATGGTAACAAATTGCTTACCACCACATACCACAGTACATACAGAGCACGTATACATTAAGGGTAGCCACAAAATGGGTTTCAGAAGCTGTGAGGCCTGTCAGAGACCAGCCCACTAATTGTGTATGTCTGGCATGATTATGAAATTATCAGGCTGCTCCATGCTTGTTGATTTAGCAGCAGTAGAAAATAGACGGTCTGCTTCTTCCTGCTGGGTGCAGCAGCGAGATTCATACAGGTCATTAGAGCCGTGCCTTCGGGGAGCGAGGCCAGCACACACACAGCGCACGCTTTCATGCCGGAGGTGTGCGAAGGGCGCTGTGGACGTGTGCTTGTGCCACGCTTCATAACACAGTGTGCGAACACTTACCTCCTACAGCATGCCGTGAATGAAAAGGCCACAGTCTGGGCTCCTAAACAGCCCTTCTGTTTGCGTCGGGCCTTTCCAGTCACTGCTGCACTTGTTCTCTCCATACTTTTTCCTTGAGCAGTTTCTTCCTGGCTGCTGCGTTCTTTATTCCATAAAGAACATACCGTAAAAGGCCATCCAAAAAATATCCCTGCAATTAATTCTATGACACACCATTCAGATGCTCGCTGGAATTTACATGGACTCTAAACCGCTAGTAATACAAGCTTTAAACGTAAACCTCCAAAATCTCATATGAGGGGAAAAAATGCTTAACTGTCGCAGTGAGATGCAGACAACCAAGGCTACGAAGAGGGAGTGCCGTGTTTACTGAAAACGGTAAAGTGGGGGTTTCTCTGCTGGTTAAATGGCTGTGGTCGTTCGTATGATGACTCTGATGCAGAGGTGTGATTCGCAGGCCGTTCATCCAGCACATCCACAAAGTAATCACAGGCTTTACTATGAGGCCTGTCATCTCCACAGCTTCCTGATTTAAAGCTCACAAAAAAACTTGTTTTGTGGTGGCAGCGGTACAGAGCACCTTTCTCTGTCCTGCTGGGCAGCTACAAAATTTTTATTATACAATTTGATACAGCTGACACCACAGATATACTTAATTTTTTCACTGATAATTAATATTTAGGTGCAGTTTACATCAATGGAAATAACAATACAATGTTGGAAACAAAATAAATAATAATAATAAGGTAATTGTTGTCTTCATTTATTGATGTAGTTATACAGTATACACCTTTTAAAAAGGTGAGCCTATAAAGTAATGTTCTAATGAAAAAACACACATCCACCCACCACTATTAACTTAATTCAATCCAGTTTATTTTTATTTAGTGCCTTTTGGAACAAAGCCATACAACTAACACAAGGACCAGTGCATACGCTGATTTTCATTCTAGCATGTATAACAGCATGTATTTCTGAAATAATTTTCATGTGTCTTACTATACAAACTTTTAACAGAGCTGGATTATATACAAAGAGACTGGATATAAATTGAACATAGTCCTATAATACAAAATTATTCAGTGATAGTGACAAGACATGTATTATTAATATTAAGAAAAGTTAAACATTAGAAACATGGAAAATATTAAGAGATTAAAAACTTGCAAGTTTCAGTTACCTACTACACGTTCAATGATCTTTTTCCAAGTGTTTCACATTTGTCTTGTACTGTAACTGAAAATGTCAGTATGCTGGCAACTTATTTTAACTGTCCACAGGGAGGTCTTTAACAACTCAATGACTGCAGCCAACCCATGTGACTCTTACTACTACACTCAGTGCACTTAAATACAACCAATCAGAAGACAGTGTCAGAGGGTCTGTACGTGAAAACTGGACATCCTGTTAACTTTGAATACAACCATGAACAAGTTCAATTAAAAAATAGCCATTTTATCAGTTGTTCAATGGAGCCCATAAAGTACACAAATCTGCATACATACACACACAGTACACACAGTGTGTATGAGAAAGGATACTGCCGGTCTTAACAGTGTTACACATAGCACAGAAATGAGCCTACAGACCAGCTGCTAGGAACAGATGAGAAACTAGGGAAGGGTTTGTGTTCATAAATGAAACAGGCACCGGACTCAAAACAAGTAAGGATCTCTTCATCTCCCGTGAAGGGGATGGAAACAGACGTGACTTTACTAGTTTACTTTTTTTTTTTTTTGCTGAATAGAGGCACATTTTCCTAAGTATTACCATTAAATGACGGCTATCATTATCATTTAACATCACTATAATGATTATGTTTAGTTTATGGAAGAGTAAAATTTAGTTTAGCATTAAAATTCATGCAACACACGGTATTTAACAACCTTTAAAAGAAGACACTTTTATTCAGTCTCGTGAGTCCCAAAAACAGGCTCACAGCCCAGATTTCTGGGTGAGGTTTGGCGATAAATGAACTCCATCTGCCCATCTTAACATTACTAAACCAATCTGTCAATACTTGCTAATGTAAAAGCAGCACTTACAGGACTTATATTGACTAGTAAAGATGGGGATTATAAAAATCACTCCAGCCCAGCTAGCTCCAGCAACTGCTGTCACAGGAATCCCGAGAAAAGAGCTATACGCAGGAAGTGGAGGCTGCACTGAAGACACCTGAGATGCCAACTGCTTTATGCACGACCCTGACTGACAGCCATCAAAAGCCATCAGGCTGCATGCACACAACAGCATCTCTTGGATACACAGAACAGTCAAACAGCATGAAAAGGAGGGAGGACCGAACTGCAAAGGGATACTGAACTTCATTACACTACTGTGCTGTGAAGCTTCAAGGACTTCAGGTGATAAAACAAATCTCAATGCAGCCCTTGCTATAAAGACCATCATTCTGTTACTGCTATTTAAATAAATGTACTTCATGCGCACAAAGTAAAGGCCCAATAAAGCTACAAGGATAAGCACACACAGTGTGTCTGTGTATGTCTGCTTGTCTGTCTGTCTGTCTGTCTGTCTCTCAATGTCTTCAGTCTGTTGTTGCTGTTCATTTTGCAAAAAGTACAGGACAGAAGCATTGACATTAAAACACCAGCTTTGAAGAATGCCAGTGCTACAATTATCTTAATTAGCAGTAATTACTGCTATCCAAAATTAGAAAGAGAATATGTAACCATTTTAATTATCAGGTCTTAAGCATAGTTCATTGAATCATGTTGCAGTTTTTTTTTTTTTTTATTTTGTCATGAGTTTAATTTCATTGCATTATGAGAGCTTAAAGTAAAAATATCTGACAAACACATCTAGTACACATTTAATGGTGGGTAGGACGGAGAGAATATGTCTATAAGAGATTTTTTGACAGATGTACTAAAACTTTTCACTGCAACAGTATATTTCTACATCACAGTTTCAGGTATACGCAGTTCAGTCCTCCCTCCTTTTCATCACAGGTACGTCAATGTCTGGGAAACATAACCCTACATTTTTATGTAAATACAACAAAATGTAGGAGGATAACTACTGTGGACAAAAGTTCAAGTGAGAGGTTAGAAAGCACAATTTGTACCTTTTCAAAACGACTGCTTTGTTATACCATTACAATCTCTTCAGAAAGCCAAAACAAAACACAGACTAATCTCTCAGTAGCAAAGGTAAATAAAACATGACATTGTTCATATTCAGAATTATAGTACACAGTAGCTTCATATTTACTGGCTACATTTCAGTTTAAAGTTATTTCACCGATGTACTATATTAAAAAAGGTAGCGCCTCCCAACACATCTATGCTGCACCTTGCAGCCAATACAGACTCACTGTCATTCAGGTCTTTACCAAACTTAATAATTTGTGTAACATTAGAAAAACAATTCCTAAGAAGACACAATCTATAATCTGATTAGGTGCAATAAAAAGTAAAATTAATACTGTAAATATGAAATCCAACACAGTATCACAAAAAATCATTATATATATATATGAATGTATTGTGCAGAGGGTTATATAAAGGCCAAGAGTCTTCAAGAAACAAATATTGGTAGACTAAGAAGAAAATGCATCAGCCATACAGTGAATATAAGCCAACACAAACTGGCTGCACTGTGGAATAATTCAGGAGCGCTGGCCAAAAGCACAGGCTGTGAGCAGTGGCAGTGATCTACTGACACGGTGCAAAAATGACCTTTATATGCAAAAGGCAGCTATGAAAGAAGGCTGCAAAATGACTCAATAATTGTTAATAAACAGCAGCAGCTATCTGCATGAAACTTAAAAGTGTTCTGTGTCCTGCGCACAGTATCACCTGCCTGTGACCTCTGACCCCTGGTTAATATTAATCATAATCAGGGCTTCTCAAATGGATCATGTGAATTTACAGACAGTTTACATCCATTCATCCATCCATCCATTATTCAACCACCCTCTGGCAGCCTAGGCGTACAAGCACACACACATACATGTACTAAGGGCAACTCAGATTTCCTAGTGCACCCAACCTGCATGTTTTTGGACTGTGGACAGAACCAGATAACCTAAAAAAAACCCACACACGCACAGTGAGAACGTGCAAAGTCCATACACACAGTGCCAAGAGCTGGATTCAAATCCACGACCCTCCCGCTGCCACACACACACACACACGACCCGGCACCATGCTGACACACACACACACACACACACACACACATACACATTTTTCAGGGCTCAAAATGACAATTATTAGGCAGGTCAAGTAATTATTATCAGTTTTTTCCTATTCTGGGAAGCAATTTTTCATGTACCCTAAAAGAAATTAGACTGGCTGATATTTGTTGTGTTACTCCGTCCAATGGGAGATTCTCTGGATGGTTAAATGACTGTTATGGTTTGCAAAGTAACATTGATAGCTCACATGATTTATTAGTTGGAACAATTTACCCAAAAAATATACATATCTTTGTGAGTGTTGTTTGCTTTTTCACATAGCTACGCTAATAGAATGCTATTTCATGAGGTAAAATCACATTTTGTGGTTTAACAAGAAAATTCGAACTTCTGGGCTCTTCAATATATGATACTCAGAGTAGGAAGACCTACAACATCACGAAATGCTTTGGTTTAATGGAAAAATTAAATGTACATTACAGAATATAAGATGTTTTAGGTAGGATACATTAAAAATTACATGACAATATAGCACAATTTTCAATGTTCAGATGAATGCTTTAAGCAGTAATATTAAAGGTGTAGAATAATCAGATTTTAGCCTTCAGGCCTGGACCCATACAATACCATAATAGATTCAGCCGGTGACTGCACTTCAGCAAGGTCTGACTCTTCTAAATTGCTCTATAATCTATAACCTGCAATTGAAGCCGGTCAAAAATGTGAATGCTACCCCCAGTAACTCCCCCTGGCCAACATTAATTCTCACAGGCTATTTGTGACTTACACTGGGACAATGCTGCTCAGTGGAAGAAGAAGAAAAAAACGTAGGGTTTCTGCAAGCAAGCTTTAAAAATGAGCCAGTGGGAAGGATGAACTATAAAGGACAACAGCTGGCAGCTGTAGAAAAGCAGTGTGGGGTGTCCAACAGCAACGAGTTTACCATGCAGACCAAGGCATGTTAACACACAGCTCCACTGTATGGTGGGGTGTCCAACAGCAAGGAGTTTAC
>JABJVR010026156.1:0-36445 GCA_025773905.1 Chitala chitala
GTCCAGAAGAGTGCAGTCCTAGGAACAGCAAAGATACTGCGCAGAACCCTCAAGCTCCCAGGCCTCTGGTAGAGGACATGAACTTGGATAGATAAGACCGCCCGCGGAAGGCGAGGGGACAATTTTTTTTTTATATGTCTTATTTGCCAAGAAACCAATGTAGTTTTCAAGCAATGCAATAACAGCCACCACTTTTCCACCAAGCATGCTAACTACACTAGCAACTATTCAGTGCAAGAAAGAGTGATGCACAGAGGTTAGCAGCCAATTTAGAGACTTAGCAAAATGTTGTTTTTTTCTACAAACTACTTTCAGAAGTCAAGCACCAAGGCAAGTTATTTGCCAGCATTCAAAATTAGCAAAGGCCATAAAGCCTTTCTCCAAAGGGGGTTTTTTTAAGAATGCATGGTAGAGGCAACAAGTGTCTTGTATCCAGAGAGCAAAAAGAAATTTGAAAAAAAAAAAGCTTATCATTCAGAACAATGACTTGCACAATGAACAATGAAGTGCAACTGGAACTGATAGATCTTTAGTGTAACTCCAACTAAAAGAAGAAGTTCAGCTCCCTTAAACTGGATGACTTTTGTGCTTCGCAAAACAAATCCAAGTTTCCAAACATCCGGCAGATGGCACAGAAGATGCTGGTGTTGCTAGGCTCTACCTAAACTACCGGTCAAAAGTGTTAGAACACCCCCATTTTTCTAGTTCTTCTTGAAATGTAAGCAGTTGAAGTCTACTGAATAACTGGAAATGGTAGAAAAGTATCTGGTAAACTGCCATATGTGAACAAAAAAAAGTTTTGGTTAAGAAAAATTAAAAAAAATAATGTGCATTTCAGAGTTATACAAAAGAGATTTTTCAGGGAAGATGTAAGGGGGTAAAAACTCACAGCTGTTCTACAACAATGTAAGGAAATTGAGCCTTGAAAGTTTGTGTTAATTCCTACAGGTGTCCTGACTTTTGTTGAATACTTACAAGCCCTCTGTCTGTATAAACAGCATTGGAACAGACTATGTTATTACACCCTCTTAAGCAATATTTGGACAACATTGTACTTCAGGAAGTAGTATACTGCTCTCAAAATGGTGAGAGAAAGGCAATTAACAAAGGCAGAGGTACAGACTATTACAACCCTTAAAAGTATAGGTCTTTTCTTTACAGAAACTGCAAACAAAGCTAAGGTGTCAGTGATTACAGTTTCCTACACCATCAAAAGGCACTTGAAAACCGGAGGAAAGTCTGACAGGAAGAGGTCTAACAGACCCATAGCTACAATAGAATCAGAATACAAGTTCCTTACAGGCAGCTCACAGGACAACAGCTCAACACTGATTGAAGTAAGAAAATAGAGAAGACTTAGAGCTGCATGTTTGACAGGTTAAGTGACAGTATAGAAAAATATGAAAAAGAGGCCTGTCTGGGCCATGAAGCACTATCAGTGGACTACTGAAGACAGGAAAATGGTCTTGTGGGCTGATGAATCAAAATTTGGGATCTTCAGTTCATCATGCAGGGTTTTTCTACACCATTGCGTAGGCAAAAGGATGGTTCCTTGGTGTATGACACCAACAGTCAAACATGAAGGAAGAAGCATGATGGTCTGGGACTCTCTTGCTGGATCCAGAGTCAGTGACTTGCACAGAGTGAGTGGCACCCTGAACCAAAACTACTACCATAGCATTTTGCAGTGCCATGCAAAACTGTCTGGTGTATGCCTATTTGGTCAGGGGTTCATCCTACAGCAGGATAATGACCCAAAACATACCTCCAGACTCTGTCAGAAGAAACAAATAAGACTATTGAATATCGTATTCACAATGTCGTCATGTATTAATAATTCAAGTTAGCATTTTGTTATTGTTGTCATTTTACCTTGTTATATATCAAATGTTAATAGCCTCAAATTTGTGTGTTAATCCATACATGATGTGTATAACTTATTTGCATATCTTTATACTTTATTTCCATGTTCTACCCACCAATAATGTGCATTATGTTGGTCATTCAACACATAGCACTTTACAGTCAGTAGTCTAGTCCAGTAGTCCAAGTCACGTTTTTATGTCTATTTTGGTCATATTGCACAGGTATTGTTAGTATTATAACATTGACATACAAGTTTTCATTTGTTAAAAATATTTACTAATCTTGTTACAGATTTACCTCTTGAGTTCAAATAAAGGAGTGTTAAATAACCCACATTAGCATCAATCATATCACTTCACAGTAAATGAAACCCATCATGGCGGAACATCGGAAAGCTCTCAAGACATGGGTTAGATGAGAAATCAGCACGTCAGTTTATCACCAAAAATGATTGTGAAGCCGCTCAAGCTCATGTAGGAAAGATGAAAGCGTGTTTCAAGACGTGTCAAGGGGCGCACGATGAATATCATGTAACATTGACAGATGAGACTGAACTTGAAGTAAAAGAACAAGCATTTTATAATGTCCATTATTTCCATATTGAAGCTCTTCATTGTACTAACTCCTGGTTCAGTACGATTGCTCCTAAAGTAGAATCTGCAAAAGTAAAGAATAGAACTCATCATGAGGTAAAAGCTGAAGAAAATGGTACTGAAAATGCTGATCCTGCACATGTCTTAGATTCTGAGGTAGATGACGTACATAATGAAGCATCCCAGGCATCTTACAACTCTATTAGTCAATGAGAATTTCTTGCCATGCTGAATTTATCAAAAGTTGAACTGAAAAATTTGAAGGTGACCCGCTTGAGTACCAATCATTAACTGCCTTGTTTGATGAAAATGTGGACAATGTAACAGACTATTGTCACCATCATGGATTGTCTGCCTTCATTTATGAAAATCCACTGGAGGAAAAAAGCCATGGACCAGAAGTGAGACAAGCAAAGACACCCATCCTTCAAGCAGTTTTTTGATTTTTTGGCAAAGGAGTAAGATGATGTGTCAGACCCAATCTACAGCCAAACAAGATTGAGCGCCACATCGGGGAAAGCATCTAATGATCAACAACACAAGCCATCATTCAGGAGCAATGCTGATGTGAGGCCATGAGAGAAGACCTGGTCTGCTGGGCCATGTGTTTTGTGTAAGCAGAATCACAGGCTTTTTTATTGTAACACTTTTAAAGGTCTTAAGCCTGTTGAACATAAAGTGTAAATTATGTGAAAATTGTTTACTTGCTAACCATTCCGTTGATACATGTAGGAAAAATTCAGTGTGTAGTGTTGTAGGTTGAGGTAAAAAACATTACATTTATTCACAGTGATGACCTTATTAGTAATAATTAGCCTGTAATTCAAAGTGTTCAAACAAGCAATACTATTGTTGAAAACACTGTCACAAATGCTGAAGTGCATTTACCAGTAGTTTGGGTCTATAATAAGGTGAATGTTCATGGTGTGCTAGACACAGGTTCTATGGCAACACTGTGCACACGAGATTTGATTGAATGACTGCAAGTTAAAGGCACAAAAGTAGAATATATGGTTAATACAATAAGTAGGCCACAAGAAGTCAAAGTTTTGACTTTGCGAATCTTTCACTCATGTCTACTGATAGGTCAGAATGTTTCATTGTCTCACGTTTTATTTGTAGATTCTATTCCACTCAGGCCATACGTTGTTGACACTAGCGCAAAACACTTGTTAGACATCTGATTTAGTAGTTCAGTGTCCAAGGTAGAAGACAATGCTGAAGCTTTGCTGCCACTTGAAGTGCATAGAGGTCACTCTGGTCAGCTATTTGTACTTTATTTAGGTGGTCAATCAAATTGTGACACATACACCCATCATCTTAACTGCTTATTCCTGGTGAGGGTCACAGCCCTGGAGCCCATAGGGCAGGGCACCAACCCACCACAGGGCACACACACACACACAACAGGCAATTTGAACACACCAATCAACCTAACTTACATGTCTTTGGACTGTGGGAGGAAACCAGAGCACACCCACCAAACACAGGGAGAACATGCAAACTCCACACACACAGACCCAAGGCGGGAATTGAACCCCAGGCCAAGAAGTGCGAGGCAACAGTGCTAACCACCACGCCACCATGCGTGATACATTTTATTGCTATGTCTTTTCTTGACCAGAATGTACACAAGTTTTGGCAAATTAATAATGAAGGTTTTACTGCTGATGACATTTCATGGTGTTTTGATAATAACAAGGTGATTGAGCTCTGGGATCAAAACATTACCTTTGTAAATGATCACTATGAATTGCCCAACCCTTAGAAACCAGGTGCTTTGCTACCAAATAACATCGACATTGCTGTATCACGACTAGAGTCTTTGAAATGTTTCTTGAATAGAAAAGGCCTTTACCAAAGATGTGATGAGGAAGTTATTAGATGAAGACTATACTGAAATTGTTCCAGATTCAGCTCTCAATAGACATGATAAAGTGTGGTATTTACCGCACCATGCTGTTACTAAGAAACCTGGGAATGTCAGAATTGTGTTCGACTGAGCAGCAAAATTTATGTGTGAATCGTTAAATGATAAGTGTTTTCAAGGCCCAGATTTAAACACCAAGCTGAATCATGTACTTTTGTGATTTCATGAACATTCTATTGTACTGACTGCAGACATTGAGGCCATGCATTACCAAATGGAAGTTGGCTCAGATGATTGTGATGCCTTGCAGTTTTATGGTTTGATGAAAAGCAAAACATTGTTCATTATCGTATGACATGTCATGTGTTTGGGGGAGTTTGGTACGCATGTGTTGCGATTTATGGACTTAGGCGAACAATTCAAGAGTTTGGTCCTTGTAATGAAATGTTTTCATTTATTAAAAATATTTTCTAATCTTGTAATTTTAGAAGATTTACCTTCTGAGCTGAAAAAAGGAGTGTTAAATAACCTGAGTTAGCATCAATTATGTCACTTCACAAAGACGGTAGACTTTAAATCATGGAATGGCCAGTACAGTCTCCAGACTTAAACCCCATTGAGTTTATGAGTTTGGGATGTTCTGGACAGAAGGGTGAAAGCAAAGCAACCTACAAGTGCAACACACTTTTGTGGGAACTTCTGCAACAGTGTGGGGAAGAACTTTCAGAACAATATTTAATTTCTGTTGTAGAAAAAATGCCATAGATGTGTTTGGCCGTTATATCTGCAAAAGATATTTGGAAAAGTCAAAAAATTTTGATTACATTCTCTTTTGTTTCTTTTGGATGTCCAATTGTTAATTTGTTCTATGCTTTATTTTTAGAGTACAATGAGACATTAAACTGTGTACATTTCAATTAAAACTGGAAAAAGGGGTGTTCTAAAACTTTTGATTGGTAGTGTGTGTGTGTGTGAGCAGACGTTCAGCATGATGGACATCAACAAGGCATGCCACAAATCCCAGTTAACTGTTACGTTTTAGGTAAAGGGTTTCACATGTAATTTATATTAGTTCATCCCACCCCTGCTACAGGCTGATTCGTTGTTCTTCCTGATGAGAGCCACCACTGTCGTGTCATCAGCGAACTTGCTGTTGTGCTTTGAGATGTGCATTGCTACACAGTCGTGAGTCAGCAATGAGAACAGCAGTGGACTGAGCACGCAGCCCCGTGGGGCTCCAGAGGTCAGTGTGGTGATGCTGGAGATGTTACTGCTAATCCGGACTGACTGAGCTCTCTCGGTTAGTAAGTCCAGGATCTAGTGGCAGAGGGAGATGTTCAGTCCCAGTGAGCTCAGCTTTCCAATCAGAATATTTTTCTTGCCTTATTTGATGTTTTACAATTAAATCCAAAGGAAGTGAAAATATTTTTTCACAATGCGGAGAAATTTTTTTAAAGTTGCCAGTTAACTTTATAAATGAATCTGTGCTATTTTGTAAGAAACCAGCATAGCAGGTCACTGAATGTAACAGATTATCAGTTATGAGATAACACAAGGAGCAATACAAGTAAATGAGGCAGCATTTACTCATTCTGAATTCTCGTAAAACCACTATCAGACACTGAGGGTTTTGTGGTGCTTTACCATGTTTTCTATATCATGGTTTCGGAACCCACCCCACAAAAATATTGCTTTCAGAGGGATCCAAGAGTTAATTTTGTGGTCTGGACCCCTGAAACCCGTCTGTGTTTTATTTATGGGCTATATAGCATAATTTAAACAACATAAAAAACCTACACACAACAATTCATATATACAACATAGATTCATTTTTACAGACACTGAGTTAAATCTTTACAAATCATGTAAAAGGCTAAGTAGCTAAAGAATAATATTACTCTGTTCTCATATATTTAAAAATTCTTACACAACAACATTTTGAGGTAACTGCATGTAAATAATTACACTTCTGTTATGAAAGAGGAAACAAAATGAGTTCGAATTTTCCAATGCTCTTCAATATTTCCTATACTCATGTTTCCTAAACATCCTGCTGTAGTAAGCCATAACTGGGTATACACACTGAAACCTGGCCCTCTCTGGAATGCCTTTAATGCCTGAGTGAAAATCTGATTCCATGGATTAAAAAAAAAAGGAAAAAATGGGATGGGACCATTGCAGTCACACACAGAGAGGGAGGGATTTTGTGTGTGTCTCAGAAGAGCTGGTTGCACAGGTAAACGTGTGGAAGGAGAGGAGAAAGCACAAAGCTGAACGTCTAAACAACAGTGACACGATTCCGTGCTGAAGCCTTTCAAGTCAGGCGCAGACAGGCTTGCCATGCCGAATAAGGAGATGGCACCCTTTAAGATGATAATGCTGATATTCGCTGATGCCAGTGTGAAGTTCAGGATGTTTTCATTTCTTTTCAAATCACATTTTTTGAGATTGAAATAGGAAGCCTTGTACAGAGACAGTAACGATGATAACAGTACAAAAAATGAGATCTGTTAGCTGCCTCCTCTTACTGTGTAAATAATTCACTGTACAGCCACAGCTTCAAGGCTCCTCTGGCTTGTAGTTTTCCCTGAGATGGTTTTGGATACCTAAAGGAGTTTTTAATTATTTATCACCCTCCCCCCACAAGACTATGCTGTTGATTAAAGTTAATAATTCTTCACTGATGGTGTGCCCTGAAAATACTAAATGCCAATTTGTACTTTTATCAGCTGACACTAGAGAAAATATTGATATAATTCATTCCTATAAAGTGGATGTCTTTGTGCTTCTCACACATGAAGATATGTCTTTACCAGGACAATGGTGATACCCAATGCATGTTTCAGCATAAATGCAATTCTCACATTGGCAGGTGTACAAGAAGAGTAAAATATTTCTATTCAGCTAGCACAAGTTTTCAAATTAATACAATTTCCAGTTTTGTGTAATGTGCTTGCCGGTAGATATTTTATAGCTGCAATAAGTCAGCCTGGATTCTTTGTCCTGTGAGATGGACAGCTGACTTTCTCTGTACCTGTTTCATACATAAATGGCAGCTTTGAGATAAAGGAACCATATATCAGCAGTTTATTAGATTAATTAATTAATTTTGCCTTCATATATCTTGCACGGGGCCATAGGGTGTCCTGGGTCTGACCTGGCCTGCCCATTTTATATTGCAAGGTACACTTTGCATGAAGCACCAGCTCATTGATGAGAACACACTATAAGGCAGGTCATCATTTCCAGTCCACCTGACTTTTATGACTCTGGGCTTTGGCTCTAGAGCCAGGGCACCAGAATGTTGTGCATGCAAGTCTACTATTAAAGCTATCTAAAAATTGGTAGAAGGTTCTACCATGAAGTGAAAATGTGGAAACATGGTGAAATGTGTCTAATGCCTCTGTGTTGAGGCAGGCCTGTTTGTTTTCCCTGCCCATATGATTAATGTTGCTTTTACGGGTGCGATGTGTTTTATATCTATACTGTATATTGCATGAACATCGTTTTAGATTTGCAGTAAAACCCAAGACCTAAACAAAGAAATTCCTTATCGCAAACAAATATGCAGTCCCTCAATGAGCTATTATATATACCTAGGCGTAAAAACGGTCTATTACTTTTTATTTAGCATTTTATTGTTTGGTCGTCAAATGGGTGAGAATACCAGCATTTGGCGTTACATAACTCCTTTGTTAAGATGCCAAACCAAATCACAATCACTGGTGACACACTGAATCTACTGACCACTCAGTTCTGGTTTTCTTTCCAATTTCTTAAACATTAACGTGGTTTATGCCTAAGAGATAAATAACAAAACAAGCATTTCCCAGTGCACACAATATGTCATTAAAAATGTTCAGCAATGGCATACTTCGATGTTTTGAAAACTGAGCATTGACAAATTATTGAAGTGACAATGAGAAAGCAAAGCAAAATAATTATTTTTTAGAATAATTTAAATTTTTGAGTGACTCACAGCATCACAGGTTATGAAACTTACTAAATAGAGAGTTCAATTAAAGAATTAGATAATATGTTTGAGCAGAAATAGCATATCCTGCGTCCTCAGAAGACTGACAGTAAGACTTATGCACTGTTTCTGTTTGATGAATACTTACAGAGGTAAACCATATTAACACTGATATTTCAGCCCAATACCATAAAAAAAGATGCACGACTTGTACAATCAGATGGCATAAAACAAAAATTAACAATGAATATATAAATAAAGGTAATAATACTAAACAATTAATTAAAGAAATCAGCTTGTTGTACATTAAACAGCTACATTAGGAACGGTATATGTGGTATTGTACTGCACAATGTTCTCTATTTCAGCGAATGCCAGAGTGCCGTAGCCTAGTGCTATTCTAGCATGCAGCAGTTCACAGAGCGTGTGTAATAAATGTATGCTTAGCCAACGTGTGCTCTAATTGTTAGTGCAGTAGGCGAGGCTCGTTTACAGAGGTTCATCGATGCAATGATACTCCTTCACCCCCACCTCACCACACCACTGCAGAACAACTGGAACTTCTTTGGAGTCATTTGGCTTCGTTATGGGAGGAAAGTGGGCTTGTTTGTGGCACGTTACGAGTTTTCATCGACATCTGGCCCAGGCGGCGTGTGCTTGCTGAAAGCAGTGGTGCAGTGGGAGCGACCGTGCAGGCTGTGCTGCAGTGAGCTGCATAATTAATCGAGGGGAGGGGCTAGTGCAGTGGGTCAGTGTGAGTGGGAGCGAGCGCAGGCGGGCGATGCGCAGAGCCTCGCTAGGCTGCAGGCAACCCAGCCAGGAAGAGGCACACGACATGTTCCGTGTGTGTGTGTGTGTGTGTGTGTGTGTGTGTG
This sequence comes from Chitala chitala, assembly GCA_025773905.1. Lineage (NCBI taxonomy): Eukaryota > Metazoa > Chordata > Actinopteri > Osteoglossiformes > Notopteridae > Chitala > Chitala chitala. The sequence goes on from JABJVR010026156.1 coordinate 9,178, forward strand.
TGTGTGTGTGTGTGTGTGTGTGTGTGTGTGTGTGTGTACAGTGAGAGGGATGTTAAAAGCAGTCAGTCACGCTTACTGTGTTCAAGCCACATAGCCTTTCAGACACATAAAAATCCTGTGCTGTATACAACATGGGTAAGTCACTTGATGTAAGAATGTCAGCTGAAACTATTTATATGAGTACAGTGCTTTCAAGAAGAATTGACAAAAGAGGACATGCAAAAATGTAGAAGGGGCTCTCTTCTTTGGTAAATTCTATATTTAAATAAAATTCACTGGTATCGGATGTAATATTATTTACCCTCATTTAACTTCCAAGAATACATTTGGTTTTAGAAACTTAGACCATGAAATGCCGGTATGTTTCAGACTGCTGCACATAAGTAGTTCCCACAGACATCTATACTCTTCTTACACAGATGGTGTCTGGCACATGGACCTAAAATGTACTCTGATTCTTTTACCTTGTAGTGTATCAGCTGTTATTATGAACTTGTATCTTCTGTAAGCAACATATCATATGAAACCTATATTCTGCCTTATTAATGCATCCATTTTCTAGTTTCATAAATATTAATACATTACCTTTACAAGGGCTAACACTGCTTCATCTTTTTGCTAAGGATACAGCTATAAACAGATGTTACTTGCAAACTTGAATATGGATTGTGAGCACACTTACACTATTTGAAGCCCTTGGAACAATTTCTATATGGGATTGTATATGAATATACTTGAAAAGATAGTTATAGTGACAAGACAAAATAATAGGGACACAAGGGTTCCAGGTACTGTGAAGTTTTGTGAAGCAGAAATGTCTTGTGGCTATCGAGAAATTGCATAGTCGGTGTAAACCTATAAAAGCACTCAAGCATGGAGTGAAATCAGTATCTTTAATTTACAGCAGCAGCTTTATTTCTGCATACAATTAAGTTGAGGAATTCCATGGTTGAGTACAGAAAAAAATTCTGATTTGTTTGTTTTTTTTTTTACAGCAAAACATCCAACACTCAGGTTTTAAACTCACTACACATGAAGGCTTCAACTCAACATGAGTAGTGTGTGTGTCAGTGCTTTTCTGCTAATGCCCAACAAAACAATAAGATTTACGGTTGTGAAGTATTACTTTTGACATTTAAGAATCTGTGAATCCAGCTATTGAGCTGATAAAACATGTGCACTTATGTTCCATATGAATTCTTGCCCACCATATAGTTTGAAAGGTTCAAACTGTGCATGACATGTTAACATCAAAACAGAAGTCAACTGTTTATTTAGTGTACAAGTGTACAATTCCACTGTTCTGCACACAGTCCAGTCCAGAACTTTCCAAACTTCAAATTGTCAGAACTTATTTTCCTCTATAGATACATTTGAAATACTTCATATAACCACTAACCCCGATGTATTTCAGCATAATGTTTTTTTTTTTTCTAAACACCAGCAATGGAAAAGATTTCCATGAATAACTCAGAAACATCATTACCATAATTTTCCAAGTTAAACCTTTGTGTGTTTGCAAATTTCCATTTTTTTTTTTTGAGTATACTTTATAATTTTTAGAGGAATTTTTGCTTCTTATTTTTTATGTTTAGTGTTGAGTGCTTTAAAAAAGAGATATAGTGCTATAGGTTTGATTTACTATTAAAACTGTGAAATAAATGTGTTTAAAACTGTGTTTCTATTTATAAACGTTTTAATCAGTACATGATTAGTTTATAATTACAATGATATATTGCCTTATTTAAGGCATTTTAAAAGCTGAAGCTCCATCCAGAGGGTCAGACTAGGTTTTCAGCCTGGATTTACTTTAACTGACGAAATGAAAACTGGTGGAATAGAACCTGAGAAATTATAAATCCGAAAAGTCTCTTACACACATAACCAATGCCACCACTCTGTACAACGGAAACTACCTCAAGTTCAACCATTTCCCTGCCAACCGCTTTTAAATTCTGAACAGGATGTAAATCCAAGCAGGGTCAGCTCAGCTTCAAACACCTGATGTCTATCTGTTTGCTGTAGCTACCACTGTACCTACTGGCAGCTTAATGCGATCAAGCTACTTACACATAATTTAGAGACAGAAAAGAAACGGACATATCACACAATATTGTTTTTTTTTTTTAATTTTGATGTATTTTTACAATGACAATAGAAGGCTTCTTCTTCTTCTTTATAAAAATACCAACAAGAATGAGTGTTTTAATTTAGTGTTTTTTTTTAGTTTTTTAATTCTGTCATAGGTGTAAGCATATTTGTAATGTATAAGCCATATGTCCTTAAGTAGATAAAATATGTCTATAAAGTGGGCATGTGTACATACATAGTTTTAATAAATCTATGATTTAATGCAACAAACCACAATTCTGGAAATATTCTGAGACAAATACAATAAGTGATAGCTTTTGTGTCTATAAGAAAGTATTGTCACTTCTAAAGCATTTACCAAATTTACACAATTATAAGATGTTCTGCAAACTATCTATGCATATATTTTTATAGTAACCTGCACTAGTAAAATGACTGTCTGTTCTACGTAGGAAACAAATAACAAAAATGTGTCAAAAGTGCTTTCAACACAACTGTGCAATTTATAGATTACCCAGCTATAATTTAGAAAAGTTGTTTAAAGCCAGACCTTCCAATAATATACAAGTCAGTTGTTTGCCTTATTCTAACCGTGTGAAAAGAGAAAATCATTTGCCTGAAGAACAAACAGGTACTAAAGGTTTTCTAGTGCATCAGCACAAACGGCAGTGAAGTCTAGAGTCAGTAAAAACACATGCTGCAAGGTTACAGTGTCACATTGATCTTCTTCTGATCCTCTTAGTCACTGCTAGGTTTTCACTTCTCCTGCATGCACCTCATGCTTTTTCAGAGTAGCAGCATATAAAGAATAGGAGTAACAGATCTGACCGTTGGCCTTTATGTTTTCTGCTGTAACTCAGCAGTAAATGTGGGCTGCATAAATTCGTATTTTTATTTTAAAATATAGTGGAAATAAGTTTAAACAAATTACATGGATAATTTCATTTTTTGACAAGGAATCACCTCTCTAAAACGCCATTCCATGTGGCATTTATTACTTCTCTTGGTTGGCTGGTCAAGACAATTTTTTAATTTAAGTTGTTCAGTCTCCTCATTAAAATAAACAAACTAACCAACCCTGGATAAAAGCAGAAAGTATAGAACAGAGTTGATAGTGAAAGATTTATTTCATGAAAGTGTTATTAAAGTATAATTTGGACATTTTCAGTCAGATTTTCACAAACACACACACACACACACACACACACACACACATATAGGAGCATAAATTGATTACTGTTCCCCCAACCCTCAGTATGGTAGGACAGCACTGAAGAAGGAGTTTGTGAGAAATATGGCTAGCCTTTTCAAGCAGCATCTGGCTGCTTTACATTTATTTCCTCATTATGTTTAAGGATGCACCCTAGTTAGACAAAGACCTCTTGGAGAGACTAGTTGCAGACCATGATTGTAACAATGCTGTTTGTGTATAACAATTTAATTCAGTTTTCTGTATTTTTAGTTTCTCATCTGCTGACTTACATTTTTACTTTTTAATTCCAATTATTTTCATCCATTTGGTAAAAAAATACCTTGTTGAGGTTTTGTGTCCAAACTGTGTCCTAATTTTACCCCACCTATGACCCTAGACTCTCATCCACTCCTTCGCCTGTATAATCAACCACTAGCTGGTAGTGGGGTTACACTGGGATACACAGTGCTTTAATGGGGAGGGGAGGCGGAGCAGCAACAGGATAGAAAGGGGTAAGAAATCCAGTACAGTGATGGATATGGCAGAGCCGAATGCACAGAAAGTCATCAGTACATATTTATGCTGAGACCAGTCCCATCAAGAAGAGATAATTTCTGACTGGTAGTTTTTACATTTATTTTAAAACAAATAAATAAATAAATAAATAAAGATACCTTTTACTAATTCACCAGCTATAAAGCTGTAAATGAAGACAATCCAAAATGTTTTCAAGCATTGATTTATCCATATGACTAAACAGCTTGTCTGTTCTCCCTTTAGAGCAGCACAGGTAAGGCTGAGTTTGAGTCAGTGTTACACCCTGTCATTAGTACCTGCCAGCCGTGGTGAATCGGACAATGAAAAGCTGTTTCTATCACAGTCGACCACAAAGTTTTATGTATGTTGCGAACTACTAAGTGATTGATGAAACTCGTCTTCTGTCTGTTCTCCCCTTCGTTTTTTCTCGTTCCTTCTTTCATGACCGACCCTCCTCTTGCCCCAACCTCCCTGAGTCCTCGTCTCATATGGATTCAAATGGACTCTTGACTGATCACCTGTATTACTGCATCTGGTCTTTGTCTCTCGAATCCTGTTCTGCATAAACTTGATCGCTATGCAATCTGGATCAAGAACGCAAGTTCCCTGTGTCATTCACTACAGAACACTTCGACATCCATGCATTCTACAGAGTATCAAGCCAATTTTCAGTAGCAGGCAGCCCAGATAGCTGAACTAACTGGGGCTTTGGCTGCCACACTTTGGGAAAAGTGTAGTACCCAGTTCCCTTCTCTGGAGGGGCTCTGTACCTCCTTAAAAAGCATGTTTGTCTACCTGAAGTTGGGAAAAGATGTTGGCACTCACCTACTCTCCCTTCGACAGGGTAACTACCCCGCAGCCAAATATGTGGTGCAGTTCCGCACAGTAATGATGGCCAGTGGTTGGGATGAAATAGTCCTGTTCAATCCTTGTCACAATAGCCTATTGGATGAACTGAAGAAAGAGCTTGCCTGCAAGGGAGAGGGGGAATCAGAAGACAGGTTTATTCAGCTCCCCATAACATTTGATAACATGATCAGGGAGCGAAGACCTCGATGAACCCTAGTGGAGATGGTCATGGCTGCCCTTGCACCATTCTTTATCCCTGAACTGATGCAACTACGAAGGGATCCTCTTTTTCCCTGCCTAGAGACAGAGGTGTCAGCAGCATCAGCTGTGCCTACACTGTGGTGAAACATGGTATGCTATGACCCACAGTGTCAACGCAGAAAGGGATGACAAAAGGTAGTGACACTCCTCCTATTTTCTGTCAGCATAATCAAATCATTGACTGGAAAAAAAGGAGCTAGCTGCCTGGAGTCCCTCGTGTAAGGCCCACTTCATGAAGCCACTTACCCTTCTTTGTCCTGTCTCTTCAATAAAGAATCTTCTTCCTGAATTACTTGAGTTGGTTCCCCCAAAATATCAACTTCACAGACATGTTCAGTAAATGCAGAGTCTTTACTCTGCCTCTATATTGCAGACACAACTGTGCCATTGACCTTATCATGGGGGCATCTTTACCTAAGGTTATGGTATTCCTCCTATCTGAGCATCAAAGACAGAGCAATGGAGGAATACATCTAGGAGAGGATGAAGCAAGGAATTATCCATCTGTCATCATTTCCAATCGCATCCATTTTTTTTGTAAGTACGCAGGATGGGGGATTTTGCCTGTACGTAGACTATCAAGAGTCATACAAGATCCCCAAAAGAATAGCTTACCCCCTACTCCTTGTACCCTCAGCTCTAGAACAGCTTTGATCCACCACACTTTTCACCAAACTAGATCTAAGGAACATTTAGAACTACATGTGCATTTCTCAGGGCAACAGATGGAACACAGCTTTTTTGGGCACTATGAGTACCTTGTCATGCCCTTCAGCATGCACAATAGTTTGACTATCTTCCACGCGTTCATCAATGATGGTCTTTAATTAACCGCTTTTTAACCTTGATGACATCTTGATCTATTCACGTTCTACAGATGTCCATGTTTCACAGGTTTGCCAGGTCCTTCATAGGCTTTGAAAACAATGTGTTTTGTCAAACTAGAGAAATGTGAGTTTGATGTGTAGATAATCTAGTTGGACCTGGCTAAGGTTTGAGTGGTTGCAGAATGGCCAGAATCTTGCAGTTTACAGATGTAATGAACGAGGGTTTTGTCCAGTTGAAAAAGTGCTTCACCTGAACACCCATACTAAAACTGCCTCCAGACCCCAGCCTCCCATTCATGGTGGAGATTGATGCTTCAGAAGCTGGGGTAGGAGCGGTCCTATCCTAACATCAGGGAACCCCAGAAAAGTATCTCCTGTCTTCCACACACTCAAATGCAGACACCCTAATCTGAAAATATAAACTGACCATGTGCACTAGACAGACCTCTCTGATTGTACCCCTTTCTTGTCTCCTTAGTCCCCTCTGCTGGGACATTATCTCTTCAATTCAGCAGTTACATTAAGTACCTAAGGAAACTCCTGTAGGCAGACTATTTGTTCCTCTAAACCTGTGTATCTAGGTAATGTGATATTTTCATGACAATCTCTCTGTAGAACATCTTAGTCACAGACACTGAGGAGCTGCTCACCAAGCACATCTGATTGCCTTCACCCCAGACACATCCTCATGTTTTTCACCTGCACAAATTCCAAGGTCTCTTGTCATGTACCAGTGGGAGATGCTGCTTCCACTGCCAGTACCCCACAAACAGTGGATGTATCTCTCTTATGATTTTCTGACAGATCTGCCTGCCTCCCATGGTGATACTGTTATCCTTGTGATCTTTGATCGATTTTCAAAAATGTGATGTCTTCTTCCTCTATCAAGCCTGCCCACAACCACTGACAGTGCATACCTACAGAAAGCTCGTAATAGACGACCTACTACTACGGATTCCCTGAGGACATTATCCCAGACTGAGGGTCTCAATTCACCTCCCATTTTTGGCAGGCTTTTTGCAACTTGTTATGCATCGCCATAAGTTTCTCATTGGGTTACCACCCAAAAACGAATGGGCAAGCAGAACGCCCTAACCAGGAGGTCCCCAGCTACTTCTGTGCTGATTGTTCCTGACACCCATCTGACTGGCCCAAGTATATGCCCTGGGCTGAACATACCCTGAACTCCTTCCAGTACATACTAGTGTACCAGAGGCTACCCCTCACTATAGGATCTTGCCTACCTTTCATGTGTTCTGTTTTAGGACAGTTTTGTAAAGCTCTGCTTATCTGCCATCTGCTTGATCTCCACCTCGTCCCATCCCTCTCAACATCGGTCAAGTATAAAGGGACTTATAGCAAATTAATTCAAATTTAGGCAGTTTGGCTGATTTTTTTTGTATGGTTTATTAGTAACCTTGGAGTCTAATGTAAAACTCTTGATCCCAAACCTTTGGAGTAACAGCACCATCTGCTACACCAAAATGTCTCTTTATTATGTGATATGCCCAGAAAGCCCTTGTGGTGACTATATTCACTCAGAGACTAAACAGCTCACTATCATGTACAGTCATCAGTAATTACCAGCCATGGCCACTTTTAATTTAAATTACAATTTTGTGTCTCCTGTTTGCTTCCTATCTTATCCTATCCTAACCTACCACTTAACCTACCTTCCTCTCATCTTGTGCAGCCCTTGTCCCTGTTTCGGATTGCCTGCCATTGATTTTCAACCCCACACCTGGTTCACTGGACTTCAGTATTGAAATATTATCTTTGCTTTGTTTGTTATTCCAAATAAAACTCATAGTTCTGTGAAGCCGACCCTACCTCTGTCTCATGTTCTGTTTGTTTACACTCACTATGGCATTATATTGCAACAGTCCTCTGCAATAGGCAGTGAGGAGTTTGCACTGGAAGTCTGGCTGTGTCCAAAATCAGGTTGGAAATTTACTGATGGAAAAATAATAATAATAATAATAATAAAATAAAAATAAACTGAGCAGACTACTTTTTCTCATAATGGATGTTTTTACAGCAACTGATTTCAAATGAGATAAAGCCTATTTAGCCTATTGATATACAAGGGTGATTTATATTGCTGAATTCAGATAGGGGTGCACCCCCTATATATTACATATACAGTGAAATTAAGTATCTTTGTCATTAGTAACAAGGTATACCATCCCATTACTTATTTGTGTGTGTGTGTGTGTGTGTGTGTGTGTGTGTGTGTGTGTATAATATATGTCGAATATTTCCTGAAAAGCTGCGGTGAAACAGGTTACAGGTGTGCATACCTTAATGTGTTCCATACTGAGCAGCATGACAGGGCAGAACAACAATTTAAAAGTGGTGTGGAAGTAGTATGAAGACTGAGAAGGCATCTAGACAATTATTGGCATTCATTTGAATAATTAAAGTCAGTTTGCTTAAAATAGGAATCATGTTATTAAGAAGAACCTCAGAAGGATTGGAGGGGGAACATTGATCAAAGAAGTATTTCAAGGTTTGTGTGAAAAAAAACAATCTGGAATATCCAAAGATTTTTTATTCAAAGTTAATCTGAAGCAATCTGGAGTGCTGGATTCTTTCCATATACTGTATAGTCAAAGGAGAAAAAGATTATGGAGAAGGCACAAATGACTCCACCATTAAAGGACTGAATAAAAAAATGCATATTCTGGGCCCAAGCCTACCTTGAGAAATCAGACTCTTGATTTGAAAAGTTTCTGTGGGCTAATGAAACCAAAATAAATATTTTAAATTGATAATAAACTGTGAGATAAAATTTATAAACATCTACTGCTATGTACCATTCAATATGGTTGTAGTTATGTAATGTCTGCAGCCCCTTCACTGTCTGTAGAACTAGAAGCCTTCAATCTATTAAGAAAGCCACGAAAACACAGGATAACTAGTGTGTTTTAAAATAAAACATGGCACATATGATCGGAAGAATTACCTATGGAAGGAATATCATGGGTCTTTTAGCAAAACAAAACCCATATCACAACACAAAATAAAGCTAAAATGGGAAAAACCTGTCTGTGTTAAACTGACTAGCAAAGAGGTCTAATTTCAATGTTATTGAAAACCTTTGGAAAGTATAGAATTCTGCTAACATTCAAAATCTATCATATAATAGACCATAAATGTTACTTGTATTCAACTTTGTAAAAAGCCTCTTAAACCGATCTGCTGGTAGCTTTTTACCAAAAATCTGTTATCATTGTCAAGAGTCATGAAACCAAGTGTTAGGGAAAGGTGTCTTAAAACATTTCATTCCCCTTTCAGAGCCAATCCACGTCAGACAAATATTAGCATCAACATATTTTTATTAAACAAATATTCTCTTTTTGCCACACATTGCATGCTTCCAGAGTAAACTAAAGAAACACTTATGTAACGTTGATGTTAATAGTTATTTGGCATTGCATTTATGATATAATGACCACCTAATGCAAACGGCTATTTAAGGCAGTAAACTGAGAGAGGATTCAGTTTAATCTCAGAGCAGTAACCTTGAGTACAAACAACAGTGTTTAATTATCCATTTTGAAAAGAGTTGACATTTCTCAGTGTTGCTTACTATTCAGTTTGTTTGACCTGGATAGCCAAATGCAGATTCAGCACTAGTTTCAAAAGTCATATTATTATAGTAAAGTTGTTCCAGAAGTATTGATGTTGTTTCTTCTGTATCACATGTCGATGGGTAAAATGTGGTACTGTTTTACTTCTTTTTCTTTGTGCACTTCTTTGAGGAAGTGAGTCAACTTAATTAATAAAACATAAGAGTATAACAAGGCTGGGTGTTTACTGAAACAGCGACATCCAAATCATCATTGTTCTTCAGATGTTTTTTTTTTTATTATTATTTATGTGTTTTTGCTCTAGATTTTAATGGTGGGGTTTTGCTGTCAAATTTCAGCTTGTTTTGGAGATGATGACGACATTGCATTTTCAGTGATTTGCCATGTTATCAAAGTGGGCATGGTATGTCACTCATGCTGCTACACTTAGATGTTGGGAAACTTTGCTGTGATCATTTTCTTCACAGTACAAGAAATATATAAAGCTCACCATATTTATACCTTTAACTGCTAAGGTCAGCCTGATTTGTTTTTCATTTTGAAAAGACATATAAATTATAAATTATAGTAGCACAGCAAAAAGCACTTAATTTGTCATTGTAAAAACATAGTTATTTGTAATGAAACTGTTAAAATGGTGCAAAATTTCACAAGTACTTTGGTCCTATACATAGCAGATGAATCCATCTACTACCTCACTCAAGTTTCATGAGATGTTGGGGATCGTATACTCGTTTGTTGATAAATGTGTCTTTTAATACAGGCAATGCTGTGATTTCACTGCATAGCCTGAACAACCATCTTGGCTGGCTCAGAACAAGCCAGCTATTTCTGGAATCATAATGGGTGACATTGCCTTTAAATGTGTGTGCATGGCTGTGTGTTTCTGCGTGCAAAAGGGAGAGTGCATCTGGGCCGCGCCGTTTGGCTGGCCTACTTCACATGACCTTCGGCTCAGGATGGAAAGACACTGCAGTGGATGAGCTCTTTATTGGTGGTTGTGCTGGGGGGAGGAGACTGTGAACACCAGAAACGAGTTCCTTCGCACTCATACTGCCCTTTGAAACGGTGTCTTATTGCCGAAGGTCAGGATGGGCACCTCTTCTTTGGCTTGATAGATTTTTTGTTCGTTGTTGTTTAACAATTAACATCAGTTCAAGATGGTGCTATACCTAACTTTGCATTAAATATTTGCCACATGCCATTGTCGTGACATGCTCAGTTAACACAGTGTGAAATATTAATGATCTAATTAAGGTAATCGGAACCCAATAAGTACAAAATGCAGATAGTTTTAATAAATAAACGTTTTGGAAAGTGAAAATTTAAATCATACAACAACTACAGCCATCAAAAACAAAAGACCTTGTTTTTAGTAAATTATAAAGCAGCTTATTTCTTTGAGGATCTGCATGTTTGTTGACTTTGCCGTATATCTATTTGTCAGAATAATGGATGAGGAGCTCATAGCTGCATCACGACTTGTCCTTTGAGGAGAATGTTGGTTCCTCACTGTTAGCACGTTGCAGTGTCAGACCATGTTGTGGCCATGACAAGCCTTAAAAGGCAATAGGAAATATAAACAATGGCAGTTTGAATAGGGTTGCTTTATTAGAGTAATATGAAAGTAGAAATACCTGGCTAAATTTCCAATTACACATTTGAATACTTAAAATGCAACTACAGTTCCGGTATTTTACTGCATTTTTAATCAAATTCGTGTATCCTCCTTAGTGTTTCACTGTTTTATTTTCATAAATAAAAAAGTAAACGTAAAAAAAAGTAAAATAAAATCGATCTATGAATTTGGATAAACTATAAGTTGTGGAACCTAAAATCAGTTCTTTTCCATGTTTATCTCTTCTGCAGTCTTATTTTGTGATTTTTTTTTTTTTTTAGATTTTCAAGAAACACTAATTTTTACAAATGTTTGTACGTGTTTACAAATGTGTCCAGCTATACTGCCACAAAAGTGAAAAACTGTGATTTTTGGGCAAAATTATAGATTTTTTAAATCAGTTATGGTATGTTGTTGTAATTAATTTTAAATCCTAAAGTTCTGTCACAGATATGTGTCAGTTTAATATGAATATCATTTACCTGGTAAGGAAATACAATATATTTAATATAATAAACAAACCCTAATTTCCTGACAAGTCATCAAACATTAATAACAATGGTACTGTTATTATTTTCATGGTCTGTACACACTATTTTAAAAATAGTAATCCCCACTTTTCCTTTATATGGGAAATGGTTTTTACTTTTCTAAAACTGCATTTTACACACATATATACCATGTTTAAAACTATGGTAACAATGGCAGTGACTGATACCATTCTAGTCTTCATTTATTAGAAAGATTAGGGGTATAGTAGCTTCTTCATGTCTGAGTCATATTGTCTAGATAGTGCTCACTAATCATTGCAGTCAACATACCTCTCAGTTTAAAGACCTGAAATTGTATATTATCTACAATCATCTTACATTTTCTGCCCCACCTAGCACACTCTACTGGGCATTGCATTCCTGTCCGCACTTAATCCACATTCCTGCTTTACCCCTCTGAAAGTACACAAGGCCCGTTCCTTGAAGTCACTGTGAGGCTGTGCTAAATAATGATGAACTGTTGAGTTTTTTTACTCAACAATGACAAGTAAATTAAGGGTGAAGCTTTGGGACTAGACCACAAAAATATGATGTTGCCATGTACACTTTTATATTCCAGTTTCACAAATGTTTTACATGTCCATGAAGTGTAACATATCACAGCTGCCCTTGAACATCTATATTGTTGTTCCTGATGTATGATGGACACTTGAATCACGTTCAGGATGACATCAATGGATAGGTACAGTTTTGCTTCTGTTTGTTGCATCACTTGGTCATGATCAGTGCTCCAAGGAGTGGCAAATCTGGCCCATGTAACTTCTGAAGTCAATATTTGACTTATTCCTTGACACTGCTTTGAACACTGAGTTTGGAAATGAATGAATTAATGAATGAATTAATTAATGACTCACTGGGCCCTTAGCTAGAAGCATTCCTTCTATGTGTTACTTTCGGCTCACCCGTGTGTGACCCCAGTGAAAATGACCTTGACAGTAACTTGCATTTTTTTCCTCCATCCCATCCGCTGTTAACATTTCATATTTCTCTATCCAGTGACAAAGAAAATTTCAAGTGACAATAGTATATGCAAGCAGCTACATGTTTATCCTCATGAGTGCTTTTCTTTATAATTACAGAAATGTCAACACCAGAAGTACAGTAAGGGAAAGGACAACATGCTCAGTCAGAATTGGAGGTTATGTTCTAGTTGAGCTGTGTTTGCAGCATTCATGAATTATCCTGCAGTGATGCTGATAGTGTAAGAAAATTAAATGTGCTAAAACATCTATACAAACACAAATTGGTATAATTAAACACTTGAACCCAGAATTCTATGAAGATATTACTTTTTACACAAATACCTAACATACCATCAGTAAGTGGTTCATTTTAAATTGAGGAAGCTCTCAGGAGTGAATATTTGGATTACTTCCAGTCTCATGGGAGCAAACATGATATACTGAAGCTGAGGCACCCCCGAGTGCTCAGACAGCCAGTGTGTGTGGCGAGTAAGACAAAAACACTTCAAAGTCAGGTAAAAAAAAAAATTCAAAAATTTGTTCTCCCCGTACTTGATGAGTTTTCTCCGGGTTCTGTGAATTCCTTCCAGAGTCCAAAGACATGCAGGTCAGGTTGATTGATGTCTTCAAATTGCCCATAGTGTGTGCTTGGGTGTGTGAGGGCTCGTGTGTGCCCTGTGGTGGGTTAGTGCCCTGCCCAGGGTGTCCCCTGCCCTGTGCCCCCTTGGGATGGGCTCCAGACTTCCCATGACCCTGAACTGGATAAGCGGTATAGAGAATGAATGTGTATATATATATTTAAGGACTCCTTGCTTATTATTATTAATGTTCCAGCCGGTTTATACTGCAAACAAGCAGAACACATACAACGAACAACAGCTGACTTGTCTTAAGAGTTTGTTTATGACAGGCCATTTGTTTGTTTTGATTGCTCAGGATAGAAGTACCTGCACACCCTGAGGAGTGTCTGTCTTTTACATCTAAGGAGGCAACTTTAAAAGAATGAATATGAGAAAATTAATTAAAGGGGAGTCTGATGTTTTGCAGTTTTTAAATTAATGACTGACAGTGATTGCTACAAACTGCCATTTGCCTGCTGTGAATAATGTACACTGTGGTAGGTTGGCCCTGGGTGTCCCCTGCCCTGCGCCCTATGTGTTCTGGGATGGGCTCCAGGCTTCCCTGCGACCCTCACCAGGAATAAGTGGCATAGAAGATGAATGAATGAATGAATGAATAATGTACAAATGTACCAACACACAGCATGAGACGTCGAGTACCTAAGATTTAAAAAGTCACAATTCATGTTTCTTTAGTTATATATGAAAATGTTCAGATAATTCAAATCAGAGTTTATTAGTATAATTCAGCTTTCTCTATAACCTTTTGCTATTTTGTTCTTTTTGTGTTCTGTAGCCAACAGTGCAGCTAGTGTATATACCATTTAATGCAAACCCCAGGTAGAGAGATGTTTATTAAGCTTCTGCAGTACTATTAATACAAATACATACATGCTGCACAGATGTTTTATGTTGGGACTTGTCACCCTAACTGAGTTCTGTGAGAGAAAAGGGCCAAAATGTCCCATGATGGACAGTGGGGCTAATGTGGTCAGGTCTGTGAGTGAAGAGGGCCAAATGTTTAAACTACTGATGGACAATAGGCTAATGTGGTCAGGTCTGTGACTGAAGAGGGCCAAAATGTTTAAGGTACTGATAGACAATGACAAGCCATGATAACTACAAGTGACACACATTAAAACATTGACAGCCACACAGGAAGGTGACAAGTGAAAATCTCCAAATCAGTCAGGCATATTTGGGTTCACAGAACTGAAAAACATGCTTTTAACATCACTTTTAAGAAAACAACTTTTAAGCATAGAAAATAAAAACCCTAAAAACAATATTACTTGAATCTGGTAAATGAGCAAGGTAACTTGAATTTATTGAACTTTACAAGTTTAACTTTGTTGGTTTTATAACTGCAACCTTGTCCTGTGGCCTGATAGGACATTCTGAAGGATGGGTTTAATGTAGAAAACGGCCTCATTAGTACCGTGAAATATGGTGCTGTGTCTTGTGGTTTTCAGGTTGTTTGTATCTGTAGCTCATGGGACCTTATTAAGACAAAACTTCCACATGCACCAAGACATTTTGTTGAGCAAGTTTCTGTCCCCTGGTAGCATACTAAAGTTTGGACAGTAACAAGCCTTTCAAGGAGACAAAATCCTGAGAAAAATCAATAAGGAAAATCTTTATCCAAAAAACAACACTCTCAGATGTCAATCATAATTTTAACCTAAAACCAGCACATTTTATCTGAAGAAATCGATCCAGAAGACACGGAGCACCACCAAAAATGATTGCAAACACATTATCAAGTGACAGCTCAGATTTTTGTCAACACATAAATGGCAGTTTCCACTGCCATTTTATTAAAATTTGTCATTTGCCAAATTATTAATTATATCAATATATTATTAATAACAATTTAAAAAGATATTACATGTATGTGGTGTGTATGACAATTTGAATTGAGAATTATTGTATAAATATAGTTTTTTTGTCATATGTAAAGGTACAAAGAATTTAGTTCCTCCTTACCTGATTTACTGCAGGTGTACAGTATTTGGCAAACATTTTTGCTTTAGTTTTCTGATGAAACACTTGATAAAGTGAAGTCTAGAATGAAGACATACCATTCATCAAAATCACCATTAAGGTTGTGCGTTTTTTCTGTGGATTTAATATTAATGGAAATTTGTTCATTAGTTTCCATGGTCATACATTGTCATGTCTCATTAATGT
Source organism: Chitala chitala (assembly GCA_025773905.1). Classification (NCBI taxonomy): domain Eukaryota; kingdom Metazoa; phylum Chordata; class Actinopteri; order Osteoglossiformes; family Notopteridae; genus Chitala; species Chitala chitala. The sequence continues at coordinate 24,469 of JABJVR010026156.1, forward strand.
AACTAACTAAAGGTTACAATCTTCCTAAAAAGATGCATTATATTATCAAATATCAAATATCTGATAACCTACGGTAGGAAATAGAGCTTGGAAATCAAAAGGGTGTTCATAAAGTACATTTTGCTGTCTAAGATCTCTGAAAGGTCTGCATGCACATAATGTTCAGCTACCAGTGTTCAAATTCATATAATATTTTTCACATTAGTGACAGCTCTGCAGCTGTAATGTCCTTCAAGAGATGCAGTTAGTTTTTCCTCATTGTGCCAATGAACTGGTGATGCTGTGAGATTGCACAGGTGATCCAGGGTGGATGGTCTAGTGTTTCTCTATGAAATATTAGTAATTATTATTATTGTCATGGATTCCTACAATCAATAAACACTCCTACAGTACAAACACAGAAAAACTAAGAAAGTTAAAAAATGCATACTTTTAACAATGAACAGAAATGGGTGACTAATGAAGTGATAATTTGGACATGTATCGTTGTGTTTGTTGGACACTGTAGTGTAACCTTATGATAATGGTTTCAGATGTTTAGTGTGCAGAACAAACATACTTGATCATGCTGTCAATCATGCCCTTTGATTAAAATTCTCTGGACAAAACCAGAAACTGAAAGAAATAATCCAAGAGTTGAGAATTTCTGTGTTGAAAACAGAAAGATTTTTAGAAGTAGAAATAAAATTTGTCAAGATATGATGAAAGCAATCCTTGAAACAGACATTTAGAGACTAGAGACTTATAATAAAAAATTATATTTTTGAGTCAAGTTGATGTAAATGAGTAAATTTTAATTATTACTGGCTGTATTAATTCATGTGTTAATTTCTTTGTGTAGCCCTCCCTTTTGTTTGGATTTTTCAGGGGTCAGTCTGTAATTTAGGTTTTAATGAAGTAGTAATTGAAAATGACTCCCTTTATTTCACAATTAATCTATCTGTTAATTATTGTAGAGCTCTTAGGTCAATAAACTTAATCAGAGTTTGCAACAAAAGCTTACTAAAAAAACTAAACTATTACTTAAAACAGTACAATTGTAAAAATCAACTCATTGATGTTTTTGCTTTTAAATAATATAATACTCTGAGTAATTGTAATGTAGTTCAATGTTTTGTGTACTTTGCTCTTCTTTGACACACACACACACACACACACACACACACACAATAACAACAACAACAAAAACAACAACAACTCACATGCACAGTGGTTATTTAGTTAGTTAGTAAGTTCCTTTTACTGACAACCTTGACTGGAACATGGGCCATCAGCTGTCAGGGGCTGCTTGACATAGTTACTCCAATAAAGCTCATTAGACGAGTGTAAATCCAGACAGTGTAACTGCACTGTTTTGCTCTCTGCTTTCCCCTGCTGGTCTAGCTTTCCCTACAGGACTTTTTAACTCTAAACTGGCTCACTGAAACGTTTTTGTCTTTTGCTAAACTATTGCATATTAATTTACACTTTTTCTAACTAAACTGCTCAGTACATTTATAATGCTCTCTGGTTCTTAGAATAAAAATGGTTTAATGTAATTTCAGGTATTGTATCTTATATGGTATTAATTCTTAATATTATTCAATTTTAATCATGTCTACAGTTACATAATTCATTTTATTTTTTCCATAAGATACCTACAGTTAAATGGTGCAATAGCTGGTGCAATAGCTGGTGCAATAGCTGGTGCAATAGCTGGTGCAATAGCTGGCACCAGCATCCCCATCAGTGCAGTTTTAGGGGAGCATAAGGCTGGTTATATGAATTATATGATTCACACTATCAATGTGCAGGTATTCATCACTGTAGTTCTGCTACACACCTCTTCAGCATTAAAAACTGCTATTTTAACCTTCGTTAACATTTTTTGTTTAAATGAGAATAACTGGGAAATAGCCTGCATGGCTTTTGCTAATGACTTAGATGATTAGTTAATGGCCACAAGTGCAGACGTAAAATGGCCTATAAAAGTGCGTATTGAGCAGCACTTTCACCATTGTAAGAAAAGTACAAATTACATATTCATTTTATAGTTATTATTGTGACAGTCATATTTTGTCCTTTTCTTCATGCTTTTTTTGTTTAGCTCTGACATTTGCAGACATAATGCCAAAATGTGTGGTTCACCAACCATTTTATGGGAAGGTGCATGATTAAGGAACTTTGAGTTAGCTTACATAATTGATGATCACCTTCGTAGTACCACTTAACTCTGATTGCAGTAATCGGGATTTGTCAAACTGGCTGTCCATCTGAATCCAAGTATGTATGTGTGATTCCATGCAGAGTAAGTCCATGTTTTTTAAATCCTGTTTTATAAAAGCTGTTTTATAAATCCATATTCAATACTTATTCAATACGCTTTTTTTTTTGGCTAAGTACATATTTGTTAATCCAACTCCCTAATGAGAAAAATGAAAGAGTATCAATAAATTACTTAGTGAAGGAGAAATAATTATTATTACTATTATTATGTGTGAAGACAGAGAGAACATTAATAGTGTAGATGAGAAATGTGGACTATTTTCTTCCTATCACATATCTTGTACTGAAGACCACCCTTTGTATCCTGAAGCAATGAACATTCCTTTGGCTGTAACGTGAGGTCTGCTTTTCCACACACTGCCAGTGAAAGATTATAATGGCAGTTTCCATCTTAGCATTGCCCAATACAAAACATCAATCCAGAGATAGTGGACCCAATTTCAAGGAAACCACAGTTTCCACAGAAAAAAAAACCTCAACAGTTCATTCTTCAGAACACCTAGTGTCCACTTAGTTAATAGCAATTATGAAAACATCCAGTAACTTGTTTCAAAATGCCAAGATCCTTTTAACAGTGGTCATTTTTATATTTCTTATTTTAAAAAGGACATGCATCTGTTTGTGGTACTTGCTGTATAAAGTAATATTACAAGCTGGCCAGTATTAGGACTAACTGCCAGATTGCTCAGTAGCTGTATGAACCAATAACTTCCCATTTTAGAGACTGTGTTAAAATGTCAATATAAAATGAGCTTGTTAACTTCACATCAGTACATCTATGCTCAACAAAATTCATTGCAATGATGTCTCTTCCCTGAGATGTAATTGAAAGGATAACATTTTGATCAATGACTAAAAGTTAATAAGTCTGTTCTTCATTTCAAATATATTTGAAATAGACTATGCACCCATAACAAATAAATAAAGTGAAACACAATCTCAAACCTGTAAACTAAATCAGAAACCTTGTATCGGATATGTCATTGCAGCGAGATTCGAAACTGAGGGTTTTGTAATTACCAGGATTCATTTCCGTTTTGATACACTGATAAGGAGTCTTGCCAGAACACACTTTATGTATTCAAAATGGCCGAAAACATTTCTACAAGACTCAAGGGAGGACACTGTATATCCCACTGCTCACAATCATCTTCATGAAGGTTAGTAGTTCACTGCAGTTCACACACCTGCACCCTGTGACCCCTGTCATCTGAGGGCCATTCAGTATTTGGAAGGCTTCTGGCTCTCAAGAAGAAAACCCAAGCCTCTCTAAGCTCTGTGGTGTCAAGCATTACACAGGCACCCGGGACCTGTCTGAAGATGAAGTATTGTAATTAATTCCCAGTCTGTGGTATCAGCATGCTAATGGAACATTTAATCACAAAATGTTTGCCAAGCTTCTCCCACCAAATTTGCACAGGCATTTCATTTGGTTTGGAGTTTGTGAAAAGTGACAATGCATTTCTATAATATAACACATAGTTTGAAATGCCCATTAAAGAAAAAACGATAAAGCTGAGTGGTACATTTGGTAGGATATTTTATGGGCTTTATAACAATGTGTAATTTCTACAAAAACTCACTGCACTGCATCAAACACACACACAGACGCACACATGCACACACCCAGAACCTACCAAACACTAAGTAGAACCAGATTCTCAGTGTACACAAAAAAATCATTATTCAGCATCTAATGAACATACTGAAGTCCTAAAGAGCAACATAAATGCAAACCCAAACCAAAACCCAGTCACAACCGAAACCACTCATAGGCAATGATAACTACAGGGTGGGGTCTCTATAAACAAAACCCAGTCACAGCTGAAACCACTCATAGGCAATGATAACTACAGGGTGGGGTCTCTATAAACAAAACCCAGTCACAGCTGAAACCACTCATAGGCAATGATAACTACAGGGTGGGGTTCTTTATAAGATAAAGCATGGGCAGTACCCCATAACAATCCAAGAAAAAATAATCTCTATAATAATATATGTAATATAATTTTAAAAATAATTATATTATCTATATATCTATTACTAGATATTTAAGCAATTATTTATGCAAAAAGTAATTGTATTTATAAACAAAATCCTTAGAAACCAAAAATGTGGATTTTTACTTTGTATTGCTTTATAGCCCTTTGACTTTTAAATTCTAACTATGCATAGTATTCCAGAGATATCATGCAGTAAATACTGAAGTTTGTATCTGAAACTCTCTTAATGCGAAATTCATTTTCTTTCAAAGTCTTTATTTTCTGTCCCTTTTAGTCAAACATTTTTTAGCATCAGTCAACATTATCGTCTTTACTAGGAGCCTAATGTCTGACGACTCTGAGCTTGTCTCAAACACATCTGGTCCCTTAAAAACAATCCTGCTGTCTAAGCCTGATTAGAACAAAGATCAGGAGTGCACCCATGGGAATGACTATATTATTTGTTACCTTGCTTGTTTATTTAATGTGTCAGTAAAAAAGTACTTACTGCAGATGAGAACATTTTTGAAGTATGTATTTTGTTCCACTGCACATAACTTAAAAGCACACAGGCAGAGTGTTCTTTTCGCCAGTGCCATATTCCAATATTACAAACCCGACATGCAGTCCTAAATCACCAGACCTCATGGAATTGGCTTTCTCTTTTTCCTCTTTTTAAGTGCACTATAGAGCACTGCAGACCGCTCTTTGTAGAGACAGCAATTATTTTGCATCTCCTGTGAATATGAAAGAGTTTTGTCTCAAGTCTTCTGGTGGCACTAAATCAGGGCTCAAAAGATGAAGACAAAAACTGGGAGTCTAGAAGTCACTATGCGGACAAGGAAGTCCGTGCAGTGTGGCTTAACTGAACCAAGAGTCAAGTCATGTTTCAGGATTACATTGTAAATTAAAAACCATCAGTCGAGGTTTTACACATTAAAAATCAGGGCAGCAGAGGTAAATATGTAACTGAGAGTATAAATTACAAATACCTCAAATTACAAGTATAATTACAAATAACCCCTCTGCCTTTTGCTAGAGAAGATGAATACTAAAGTTTCCAGCATCCATAACTCATATTTACGAGTATATGCCACTGTTGTATAATTAATTTGTAGTAGTGGTGTAGCACTGGTGTAGCATTTCCCTATACACGTTCATCTATACATTTACATACCACTGTTTTAGTTCTGGGTCATGGGGTACCCATGACTAGCCTGGAAAATTGGAGAAAACCAGGGCACGAGTTAAACTGGCATAGGCACCACTACAATGTGAAAACTACATGTGGATATTACAAAGAGTGGAACTGGAACCTGTAACCTGGTGGGGTGGAGTAACATTTTCATGTGCTGACATGTCATGGCACCCCATCACCAAATACTTTCTATATTTTTCAGTAATCAGGTCATCAATCCAGATAAACATAAAAAGCACTGGCAAAAAGAAGGTACAACAATCTCTTGTGTTAAAAAAAGTATCAGTTATACAATTTAATTCCCTGTGGTAGAGCCCTAATGACCCTGTTGAAAACCAAAACAAGTCAAGCAGTGCCACTAGTACCAACTAAAGTTTCACTAATTGAACAGCATGAGGAAGATATAATAGTGCCACAGGGATCTTTTAAAGTCAGCCCTTGTGCCATTGTATGTCAGGGCACTTCAGTTTAGCTTCCTGCTGATTAGTGCTGCCCTCCCTTGTGCCTCTTCCCTTTTTTATTTATTAGCTTTTGTTTAGCATCTATTCGTATCTGAAACTTTTTGCTTGTCTTACACTTTACAGTATATAATTTTCTGCATTTACACAGATTGAAATTCAATTTGAACTCAAGTGCACAGCATAAGGAGCACAATGGCAATGATCTTGCTGGACATGGAAGCTCAGCAATTCATTGTGCAGTGCAAATTGTTATTTTTTTACTATTATTCATTCATTCATTCATTCATCCATTCATTCACAATCAAAGCTGCTTATTCAGGTTAGCATCACAGATTTGCACCCTGGCAACACAAGCTGTAGTCTAGGATGGGCCCCCAGTAAATACTGGGCATTCACACACAGCCAGAGAGTTTAGATTTCCATCTCCAGTTATCTTGATTTATATGCTACCTGAATTTTACTCTCTGTGAGAATTAAATATTTTATTACACAGGTGAGATAAATCAGGATTTCTCAAACATGCCAGGGATGCCTTAACAGGCAGAATGTTTCTCAAGTAACCCCTCCTCACCATAACACTGAACACACCATAAAATATGTTATCACTCCTACACAAGATTAATTTTTTTTCTTTAAATAATCCATTGTAAAACCTTTGCAGTGCTCTACATTTTAGCTTTTATTTATTTTTATACTTATTTTGCTTTTGCAATCACATCACACAATTGCATCAATTATTTATCAAATTTGGCAGTTACTTTGCAGAAATCCTTGCCGTCTATCATAGACCCGCAGGGGTCTTTGAGAACAGAAGACATAAATAATCCCAAATGCCTGTTCAAAAAGGTGCATTAAAAACCTAGATTTTGCTTATTGAATATGGTATCAAAAGTCATTTTTCTAAAAGCTGCCCTGAGGCACTTCAATAGATCACACAAGTATTGATTACAATAATTATAATGGATTTTATTTTATTCATTTATTACTATTTTTTAAGGTTAAGGCACAGACAGTGGAAGATCAAAGCAGTAAATAAACAACTGTTCCAATAGCAAATGGGACAGTTGTGTTTTCCTTTCATTAAATTTTAAATATGCAGTTTGCTAACATACAGCCTAGACCATAACTACAGCACACTGAATTTATTTCACAATATTTTCATTAGTCTTATAATGCATTTAAGACCTACAGGGCTACAAAAAAAATGTTGGATTTGCATAATAAAATATATTCGATAAGCCACGAGGTATTAATTAGTTTAAATTTAATTAGAAAAATATATCTGACTTTCCTGCAAATCCTCTTCACTCACAGACATTTTAAATACCAAATGTTAAGAGGAATGACATTTTTGTCAGAAAGGGCATTTGGGGAGGAGGGTTTAATTCTAACTGGTCAGCTTTCTAGGGAATCTTTGGAGTCTCCTGACACAGCAGATAATTTTAAAATGCAGGGAGTTAATTGCTTGTTTTTATTCACACCCTGCAAAATAAAAAGGTTACACTTTGTGTCTCGGTATTCTGGTGGCCAGACCTGGCAGAGCTGCTCAGCATTACAGGAATGTAAAACACACAGAATGTAAAACTGACTTTGACCCTCGACGTGCCTGAGCTAAATACCACTTTACTTGTCATGTCTGCCATTTAATGCACCCCTCTGATACATTTAAGCAAATTAATATTCCAGCTATTCCAATTTTACCTGGGCCCTGAAATTTTACATGCCATACATAGTGAAATGCAGGGCAAGGTCAACATAGAAAAACTAATAAAACTGGCCGTCTTTTAACTTGCTGTAAAGTGAAAATTATCTACATAGAGATATCAGACTGCATTGAGACTTGCTGAAAAGCAGCCACGTCTAGGTCCACCGGTACCTGTTAATAGGGAGCCAGTCCTTTCCCATTACCAAATACTGTTTCTGTTTACCAGTCATGTATAGCGGCTGTTAAGTTCTGCACGTCACACCAAAGACACTCAGAACAATGGATCTTCAGAAGCAGGGTGACAATATCATTCATTAGCATACTTCCAGGAACTTTCCGGAAGCTAACTGGATTATGTGTGAAAGTGTGAGTCAGTCAGTCAAAGACTTCCATCAGAATTAGTTTGCACAGCTCTGTCAGTTTCAAAATGACCTTCAAACTCTCCATTTTTGTGGAACAGAAAGATGTAAGAAACATTATTTAATGTCTCTGCCGGAGTTATTTATAAAGTTCCTTGTCAAAAAAATTAACCTCTGAAATATTAATGCTAATGTTTGTTTGAAAATGAAAGTTGTAATATGTATGAAAATGTATCACAGGAAAATTGGAAATTTCAAGTGATAAGTTCTTGCCTGCAGCTACTCTGCAGCACTCAAAGATTCTTAATCAAGCCTCATAAATCAAATGTTTGAAAAAGCTGGGTTATTTTGTACATACTGTAGTGTAATATTCATATGTGTATACACACTGTACAATTAACAGTAAGTAAATGTTACTTTAAAAGATTCCCATATTTATCTTATGAAAGAATAAAAAAATAGTTTTGACACCAGTATGTCATTTTCAATAACTTGAATCAAGTCAATTGAGTAATTACTGGTACTTGTCTTACAAAATTGAGATTTTGTAAACTTAATTTATCTGGTCAAGAAATACTTTTAAAGAAGGTGAGGGATATCTGTGTGACAGAGAAAATATACTGTAATTCACTAAATGAAGATTCTTGTAACAGATAGTCAGACACAAGGGATCCCTATGTGCTGAGTTGAGTTTATTAACTAGATTGAAAGGGGCTAAAGCAAGGTCGAGGTCGAAGAGGCAGGCGAAGGTCGGGAATCTGTGAAGCTCTGGCCGGGATGTAGACAGGGACGGAGAACACAGGAAGGACCGGGTGCGGGCAGGATCGGGAGCAGGGCAGATACACAGGGAGAGAAGCACACAGAACAGGGTATTGTCAGAGTCACTCGGTAAAGGCATAAAGGCTCAATACTTCGCAACGGGTTGTTTGCGAGGTGGTGTGTTTAGCTGTGTGGTGTTAATGTGTCAGGTCTGGCGATCGCTGATTGCGGGGTGTGACAATTCTTTCTTTCTTCTTTCTCATTTTCAATTATAAACAGTATATCTTGTAGAATAATTATGTTCAAGTACTTCAGCAGCCTTAATAATACAGATCAATGTAACATTGTGTGGTCTGTTTTATTAAACTTAGTGGTTTACTGTATCATAACTAATGCATTTTGTATTGTAAAGTACTATAATTTTACCTACGCCACTCAATACGTGATTTTTTAAGTGAAATTCTTAATTGGATTAATGCTTCTGAACTACAAAATAATTGTGCGAGTTCTATAAAATTCAGCTTGCATAACATGCAAACTTACATAACAGTTGCAACAACATTACAATTGAACAGCTGTAATTCCATAGTTCTAAATAAATATATAGAAACAAGACATTGGTGATATATAAAGTAATGCAAGGCCATATAATCATAAACAAATCCTTAACCATTTTAATTAATTCATATCCCACATTAGTATAGATAATTGGATAATTTTCAGTTAACATGATGATATATTAAATAAATGTATATGTTATTTCCACGTTTTTAGCCCGTGTTTCGTAGCTGCTATGGGATCCTTTCATCTAACTGTTGTTTACCACATCACTAACAATAATGGCTTGTTATATAACACAGGGGGTTAGTCAACATATTAATGTGACAACATTCAGTGTTGTGTCAAAGTATATCTTATTACAAGGACAGACACCATCACGTTTCTGGTTTACAGGTGTGCATTTCCTTCCTAAGCCCTGATAATTTGAAGGTGATGATGATATGGATGAGCCATCCCAAGTGTGTTTTGGTTATTTAACCAAGTACAGTGGGTGTGTGTGACCCAGATGTGTTCTGATAAATTAAAGATTTCATAATATGAAACAAAAGCATAATGCCAGTAACCGTTTCTAAAACATATAAATAAATAAATCTTATATTTATGTTAAATCCTTAGGAAAACAGCATCTCCTAATACACCGTCATTACTGAGCTGGCAATCTCACAGTCAGACAGATTTATATATTCTCATCTCCAAAGGACAGGCAGTGTGGCTGGCTGCATATCTAACATTGAAAGTTTATGATCAGGAGGTGATGTGGAAATGGTACTTTTAAACCTTGCTATGGCTTTTAGCATTGGTAATAAAGTCAGCGTATAACCTTTTAAATAAGAGTTTACATGAATAGAGTGCACTGGTAGTGGTCAGGCAAGGTTTAATGAGAACCAGTACATGACCAGTACCACCCCAGATTCTGGCCCCCTTGTTCTAGGATATGGAGTGGTGCTTGAATTTCTTCACGATATCTGTTCTGCTTAAAGATAACACTTGCCAGTTCTGCTCTCAGATGACAGCAGAACAGACAATACAAGCTACAGCAGTGGGGGAAAAAGAGAATTGCCATCAATCATTATTGCCAATTCTGCCATAGAACAGATGGATATGATTTGTCTATAATAAGCCAAAAAATGACAACTATACATTTCCCTGTGAGGTTTGTGCATGAGCTTAAACTTTTATGAGATTATAGCCTTCCAGGTGCAGTATGTCAGAGCAGCTAAAGGGAAAGAGACTGAAGTGGAGGTTTCTGTATAAGTTTACCTGTTCATGCTGCGCTTTTAGAGTAGTAGCTGGTTTCCTCATTTTTCTGGAACTTCTTAATGTGCAGATGGTTTCTTGTCAAATATAAAAATGTGCATTATTAAGAATTATATTTTACAGGACTGAGATGAATGCTGACATTTGTCTAGATGCATAATTCCGATATATATGCAAATCCATACTTATACAAGGAATCTCTGACAATAAAATTTACATTAAATTTACAGAAAGTTGTTTTATAAAAAATGCCAAATACTCATGAGGCTCAAGGCAGACTGCCTGTGAAAATGTACTAATTATACTATAGGGCTAATTCAATGGTGAAAAACAAGCATAAACCATCCATACAGGGCGAGTTATTACTGCAGCATTGTACGCCACAGTTTGAAATTTAAAATTGCTGCAGTATTCAGTCTTGTGACTGAGTGCCAGATCAAACCATTGACATTAACCCAGCACAAACTCAACCCTGCCTGTTTAATGGTGCATCTATTTTTACTTGCTGTTATTTAAGCATCACTTAACATAGCATGTGACAGAAAATATATCATAACTTTATAAGCAATTAATTTACTGAAATTTGCATAAGACTAATGATAGCCTGGGAGCCAGAGCAAGTCTAATGCTACTTCGTTTAATATACGCACCAATTTTTTCTGCTGTTAAATGATAATTAATTACAAAATAACTGAACCACACAGCAAAATATAATGTTTCTGTATAGTAATTTTAAGTAATGTTTCAAAACAAAGCAAACAAAAAAACACTGGATATCAGTCAGTGATCTTTTAAACCACTTTATCCTTTAGGGTCACATGGAAGCCTAGAGCCCATCTCAGAACACACAGGGCGCAGGGCAGGGGACTCCAACCCACCGCAGGGCACACACACACACACTCTCTACAGGCATTTTGACAACACCAATCAACTTAACCTGCATGTCATTGGACCGTGGGAAGAAACCGGAGAAAACCCTCCAAGCACAGGGAGAAAATGCAAACTCCCCACACAGATCTAAGGCAGGAATCGAACCCCAGGCCTTGACGCGCGATGTGACAGTGCTAACCACCACGTCACTGTGCCATACCGCACTAGTTACCATGTAAATAAAACCTGAGGTGTACTGAAAAGTAGCACTGTTCATTAATGCTCTTGGTTAAATAGTTAAATAAAACTATATAACTAAGAACATTATACACAGTACCTTGCAAGTATTATTGGCATTTGTCCTATTTTGCATTTTGCTGGATTACAATCTGGAATTAAAATAGATTTTTTGGGGATTTGTATCATTTGATTTACCCACACATATTATTTATATATCACCGGTCAGTGCTCATATTGTTATGGCTGATATGTGTGTGTGTGTGTGTGTGTGTGTGTGTGTGTGTGTGTGTGTGTGTGTGTGTGTGTGTGTGTGTGTGTGT
>JABJVR010026167.1:0-18766 GCA_025773905.1 Chitala chitala
TGGGAGGAAACCGGAGCACCCGGAGAAAACCCACCAAGCACAGGGAGAACACGCAAACTCCACGCACACAGACCCAAAGCGGGAATTGAACCTCAGGCCTGGAGGTGCACGGCGACAGTGCTAACCACTACGCCACAAAAGGAACAGACTTCACAAATAAACAATTATGATAGGAAGCTACTGGTTATACTCTTTATGAGACAGTGTAAAGAGCATCTATCCATAACATTATTTACAGGACCCAGCCTTGTACAGGAATAACCCCAACAAAATTCTCTGAATATTCCAGCTCTTCTGACATACTGCCAAAACTATAGTTTAGCAGGCACTCAAATGGTAATGAGTTATACAATCACCTATGTACTATAAATAGAAACTGCTTGTGTTCTATCTATCTTAAGCACATGTGCTCATGGCAAATAACACTGTCTGTCTTCTCATACCTTCCTTAATAATAAATATGGTCATAGTCTGGCAGGACCAGACACATGGGGAAAGCCAACCACCGCTGTGTTCTTTTTCACAGAACTCCAGTTTTCCCTCATAGACAGTGAATGGTCCTGTGTAACACAGTGCATCTGACTGGCCCACATAAACATCATCTCAGTAAGTGTGACCTTGTAGATACCTGCTGGAAACATGGCCCTAACTGAGCAGAAGTGTCCTGGCTGCAGGCTTTGCTGTTCCTGGTCTCTATCATAATGGCACAGCAAACAAAGAGTGAGTAGCTCTTATTGTGTGTGCCAAGCCCCGGCCTGGAAACTACGAAAGACTTTGCAACTTTGTAGACTGAAGATAAAGCTGTAAAAAAGACAGATAACGTGAGCGTCACTCACTGTGAATGGGAGAAATCACCCTCACGTCACATGTAAATTCCGAAGTGGCTGAAACTCAGGCCTCCGGGTACGCTTCTGGGAAATGCCTTGCCATTGGCCGCATTTTTCTAGGCTCTTCCATTACTTCAGAGCCGCCTTGCACTTGGATAGTTACTCCCTCGGGTCAGATCAGTCAGGGCAGCAGAGGACACCCCAACAGGGTGGCAGCAGAATGTTGTATTGTCTCCAAGCAGTGTTTTGATGCCCAGTGCCCCCCCAGCCACGAAGCATGGTGAGGCACAGAGAAGGCATGCTGTCCCGAGTCTTCCTACTCTGACAGCAAGCGATGGCACCATGCTGATGCAGCAAAAACACAAGCCAGTCTCCACCTTTCTTCCCACCACTATGCCGCCAGAGGTTTTTTTAATGTTTAATGTTTTTGCATTTTTCAGATGAGGTCACATTGATGCTCCCAGCACAAATCTATAATTAAGCCAACATGGGTGACAGACAAACAGGCTCGTCTGCTGCGTCCGTGTTAAACTAATATTGACTTCACAAAGTGGTTCCCTTAATCTCAGTCATTGTCCAGCATGTTTCCCCTCTCTCTGGTCCTCTAAAGCTTTCACATGGGCAGATTTAGTGCATATCCACACTGGTTTCTTGTCCAGGATCTATTAACAATAACAAGTGTAAATTTCCAACTTATTCTCTTAAGTCTGAATCATTTGTGACGGTGTCATAAACAACCTCTAACATTTTACAGCAGTCCACTACATAGAGATATATCTGCATCAAGGTCCATAGAATGTGCCAAAAATAACAGCAGTTAGGGATCTCTGAGACAACGGTGAAAATTACTACTCTTTTTTTATGTTGGAGCAACATTTTTGATGAGTAACGCTCCTCTGTTGTGTTGCAGTAGAATAAGGACTGTGTGGTGCTGAAGCGACAACATGACCCCCTGCATAAAATACTAGACACATACACAATGCAAAAGGCCTGGAACCCTGACAGCATCGTAACCACGGTTGCAGCCTGCCCTTGAGAACTTTCAAGGCTCACATTGGGATTGAATATTATTTTGCAAAAAAAAAAAAAAAAAAAAATCTAATCACTGGCCCACTTTCCTCATTAGTCACTCTTATGACAATTGTGCCCCAGGGAATGATGCTGGCCATGGCACTGTCACAACATTTTGTTAACAGGTTCTTCACAGGCATGGTCACCTTTGAAACCTCAAGACTTAAAAAAGAAAGAAAAAAATGTGCACGATCAATGTTTCAGAAATTAAATAAGAGTTCCACTTGCAAAATGTAAATATTGGTTTTTCCCACAAGTAGGAATGGACCACCCACAGTGCAAAATAGTCATTTTTGCCCCCCTTCTCTGCTTCTCTGTGGTCCGAGCAGCGTCTTTTTGTGTGCCTGTGAGCAAGGCACCTCCAAACATGCTTTCCCACAATCAGCCATAGAGTCTTGCGCTCGAAGATAGCTGCTCTCCATTAGCCTGACTGTACACAGTGCTCGTTTCACGGACTTTTGCAAGACTCTTATTATTGGACATGCAATAAATAAACAAATTAATAAATAAAATAACTCGGACCTTAAGAGCAGTATTACCACTGTTATTACTACTAGTGCTGCTAATAATTATGTAACAACTGAAACAACTGAAACAATAGTCACGCACAGCACCTAAGTGCCAAAGAACAGTTACGATCGCCTTTATTAGATTCAGGAACTGAAAACATTATTACCAGCATTAAAACAGATATCGGTTCAAAGCTGTTGGAGTGTCCAGATGTTTTAAGCCCAGGTCTTAACAACTGATGTTTGTGAAGCGATGCCCGTTCATAATTTGATTCATCACTTTACAACATTCAACGCTGCAGTCTAGTTTAAATTAACTTTACAGAGAAGTGGCAAATACATGAACCAATGTTGTCAAATTCATATTCCAGCATATAAACAATGCCGCATGAAAATTAGAGTGCAACACTAAATTACATAAATTCGCAAAGGCATTAGCAGGCACGAAATACAAATTTAATAAGGTTTGGCTCCCGGTTAGTAGTGGTTTCGCAACTGAGAACAGGTGAAGATTTAAAGACAGAATATTTTGTCAAAACTCATTTATTTAAGTTATCGCAACTAAACTGTAAATGAACTATTTTCGTTAACGAAAACATTAATTACAGCTAATGTTCAGCTATATGCCACGCCGATGCCACTGAGCGTTCTGATAATTGTACGGAAGTAATGACGCAAATTCGCAATTCCCAACAGCATTACTTGGCATTTAAACTATTAAACAGCCCTCGGACCATCACAGGCTTTTATTTAGGCTGAACAAAACTCCGGTGATTGCCATGTCGCCACTTCCATTGTATAAATATATTTCAATAAATTCACTTCAATGTCTTGCGCTTTCCGATGAAGACATTTAAATTTGCTGAAACCTCAAGTCTAAACAGTTCAGTAATATTTATTATCAGCTTCAGCAACAAATTACTTAGGATTTGTACTGAATGCACAAGTTTAGTTTGGCAACATTTTTAACAAAATTAATTTAATATGTAATTTCCTGTAATGGAATCGTATCCGAAATTCAAGAGAGCGAAAAAATTTACAAGCAAAAACTCACCTTGAGTGACTTTACTTCCTGAAGCGTGAGTCGACTGTTGGACAAAGGCACCAAGACAGAAAAGGACAAATCCAACACCAGCGCGCATTACAGTGTGTGTATACATGTCATATGCATAAATTAAAACGCCTTCTAAATTAAACGTTGAATGATAGCAAATGTGCGATGTATTCACTGGAGAAAAAGTCTGAATATTCCTGTCTTCTTAAACCCTATAAGACGTGTGTAATTGTCCTTACTGATGTCTATTTTATCTGAAATGCTCTGCAGCTGATGGGTGCCCGACTCTTTGCGGCACGGGAGTCACTGAGTTCTGAGAACATGTTCGACCCTAAACAATTTCAATATAAGAGTGTGCAGAGGCAGAGAGAGAGAGAGAGAGAGAGAGAGAGACATAGAGTGAAGACGAGAAGAGGAAGGGGGAGGAGTGATGAAGATCCGCACATCGCTCCAGACTCGCTCGCTCTCTCTCCCTCTCTTTCTCCAACTACTTGCAAGGATTTTTTTTCTGCAGGAATTTACAATCAGCTGCTGGTTGGACCGTAGTAGGGGGTTGCCAAGGAAACGGCTTCCGTGGGCGAGAGGTCAGACTCCGGGACCATGTGCAATCAATGGATCAGCGCGAGCTACGCGCAACATCCTGACCGAACACCTTTCTTTGAATGAAGAGGACATGGAGACGTTCACCCGCAGGAAATATTACACACCCCCGGTAATAGTGGTAATTTTTGCTGTGAAAACCCTGTCTCAGAAGGATATTGGAACTTTACCTAATGATACATTTTTAAATGTGTAGATGAAAACCTATTATAAATATTAGAATACACTGCAATGTTGTAAAATAGGCGGCCACCCAACTACATATTCTGCAAAATATGTCACCTTGCATTGCTGTACTGGGACATGAAATTCGTGAAGTGATAAATTGTTCACAATTATACAAAAGTTTTAGTGCAGTTTGTATAATTTTATCTTTGCACTTGTGCAGCGAATAAGAAAAATTAAAATAATTCGCATAATTCAACGAAATGCATTCGTATGTATTCACGCAACTGCAAAACAATTCACGTTTTGTTAGAGATGATTCTGCAATGTCTCGTTTATCCCATAATTTGCATTGCACATATTATAATGTGTAATTTCTGTATAATCTGTTATTTTTCGTCAGTTCACACTTAACTATCAACCGAAAATGTAACCGCTCGTGCGAATTTATTAAAACACCCATTTATAAAAACATTGTCGTGACTCCCCATAAATATTGAACCTACTCATTTCAAATATTTATCTCATATTTAAGAGTCTTCCAGCATATATAAAGCTAACTGCGGGCTTACACACCTACCACTTTTAATTAAATTTCCTTTGTTGTCTTTTTTTTCTAAACATCAACTCGCGTTCCACATTCATAAAAACGGTTTCTTTTATCTAGAGTCGCAACAAGAGGCTGGAGAATGTGACCCAAGTGGCTCATGCTTCTGGTAAATTAGAGGGACGCTTCTGTACCTGACATGGAGTCCGGGCACAGCTGAGGCACAAAGCTGCCGTAGGAACGCAGCTCACGTTCCGCACGTTATTCATCAAGAGAGATCCTGGACTAACCCACGTGTACTGGACCTGCAAACAGAACATTCCTCTGATCCGATCCCGACGTTCTTCTCTTGCTGTCGATTTATGTACAGCCAACAGCTTCATGCTCAGGAGACGCAGGACTGTCAATGCATATTTATTTTTGCTGTAGAAACTGCTCTCGTAGTTTACCGGAACCGCAGCAATGTCACACAAACTAAAATAAAAGTCCTAGTTTGTTCTGGTTTAGTGTCACGGCTGATAAATCAGAAGGAAGAAAACAGATTTAAGGAAAGTTTCCGTGAGCGGTTTTTTTTTTCCAGGCTAGACTTAAGAAATCTGAAGTGCGTGGTTCGTTAATGTATGTAAAAAGTAACAGACGAAGTAAAAACACTGCATATATAACAGAACACGAGCTAAGATAATGTTTTTATTGAAGGTGATAAAGTGTTACAAGCCTTATATCAGGTAGAACACGTCCATACCGTGTGGTATACGGTTGTACTCCCGCACAGGAGAGAGAAACAATTGTTGGGAGTGTGAACCAACACACTGTTACGAGCGCTATTTCACGTGTTCATTTCAGTTTGCGTGTACGTTTTCATTTAAAATGTATTTATTTATTTATTTTGTGGCATTATCTATGTTGTTCACAATGTAATATTTTGAGATCCTAATAGAGTAACCGTGTAACTACATGCAACACAGAATCAAATGTTAACATTTAATTACAACATCTTCACAACGAATTTTAAAACTTGTGCCAGAAAGCAGCAGTTTGATGCAGTGGAGGAGTGCATTCAACTTTAAATAACACCATTGTTTAACTCCTGAACCACACAACGACAATCTTTCAAGTTGACTAGCGCCAATTAGAATTTGGGTAACAGTGCACAGAGGCCATATTTTAATGACTCCCAAACATGAACAAGGTATTGCAAATGATTCTTAAATAAACCATAAAGGCCCAATTGAGAGCTGACTCAGAAAGCAGACCGCTGAAGTTGCGGCAGCGGTGACCATCGAGGCGACCACACTTAGTTCATTAAGCGCTGTGATTTGTGCGCTTTCACGACCGTCACTGAGAGCAAAAATATACCCACTTTTACATTTATAGAAGGAAGGGAAACACAGGTGATGTTTTATTTATGACCATACCAATGAAAGGCTTCAGTCATAGAGGAAAAAAAGAAGAAGAAAAAAGCAAGAAATAGAGTGAGAGAAAGAGAGGTAGGGAAGCAAGGGTGCTTAATGCACCAGTGAATTTGACCTTCTGTGTGCCATGAGGTGAACAGGTCATGACCTCCCAACTGTTGTAGTTGCAGGGTCTGGGGCACTAAAAGGAGGCTGGAGAATTAACCCTTTGTGGCCCTTGTTTTGAGCACTTCAAAAATGGGTGAGCGGGCACGTGTTGACACGTTTTAAATCTGAATTTCATGACCAACCAACTCAGCGACTTGGTAAAAAATCACAGGCAGCAATTAGTTACTTCAGCATACTGTCCCAGTGACTGGACAACAGTAGCAAATTATATGTTTAGGGTCACAAAAGACTTTTTCAGATTTATGTCACATTTAAACGCAGATATTTTATAGGCTTATCTGTGAGGTCGAGAGACTGAGTTCATCAGCTTAGTTTTCTTTTAAAGGCACTAGTAGCACCATTATATCTAAGTGCTCACTCAAAATGCGTGTAGTTCTGAATCACAGGAAATGTCTGTGTTTATAGAAGAAAATGTGAGATTAGTGATTTGGTGTGGCACGTTATTCTTGTTGGTCAAATAGATAAAATGGCTGGTTGTCTCGACTTGCTTTACAGGGGATTTTCCATAACTCCCGCCAAATTGTTTAAGTACTGAGTCACACTGGAATTAGGCATGGATTACTCTACATTCTGTATAAAAGACATGCCTGATAAACTTTGCCACATCTACTCACTGAAAACATAAATCAGCACTACTTTATATATAAAAAAAAACCATGATGTTAAAATATCATCATCTACTGGTCTGTCAGACACTCTTAATCCACAGCAATAAACCAAGCTTCATATTTACATGGTTCATATTTAAAACTTTGTTTTTGTGTGGAAGATTTAAACTTCAGTATCTTGACGTTAGTTATGGCAAATGCTTCTCAGTTATGTTTCAAACAAACAGTCATTTTAGTCCCATGTTGAAATTGAATTTAATAGTTTTAGTAAATGTTACAAACTTATTAAAATTGCTTTATAAAAGGGGCAAGCAATTCAATTAATAACTCAGCATGGATTTAATGAACTCCACATGCTTTCAATGAATGTATTTGACCATGAATGATCCTCTCTTTCAATGGCTCAGCTTAAAAACAGAAAAGGTATTGACAAAGCCAATATCTAACTTTTAATGTTTTTAAAGCAATCAAATGAGTCTACAAGAGTAAGTCTGAAAACATCTTTGAAACTTTGCACTGGCCGCTAATTTTGAGACTGAGTAGTTTCCAAGTCACTTTTATGAATTAGGTGGCATGTTACCCTGCAGATCTTGCCAGCAGACATGTTAAAAAAGTAAAGAAATGAAAGCAAGTCGCTAATGCAAACTGACAGGCAGCAATTATGAGCTGCCTCAAAGCAAAAATGATCCAAAATGGGGTAGATGTATTTTAAAGTCATAGGAAAAAACTGGAATTTCTTATGCATTAAAAAAAAAAAACTATTGCAGCCTCTCTTCATTAAAACTGATACTATAGTGGTAATTTATGCCAAATACCATGACTATTTTTGAAAAGCAAAAGATAGTTAATACATTGCGTGTGATTCCATCACTACATTAGTAAATTTTTTTGTGGGTTATTAACAGCAAGGTTGTCTTATAACAGAGCAATAAAAGCCAAAAAAAATAAACAGATAAGCAACTAGATGGTTAAAGGGAAGGGTCAAATATCACATAATTAATATGACTGGTTCACTTCTTCACTTCAGACTGTGGGCTTGTGTGAGAATCTAGGGCAGCTGTGTATAGGCTAAGATCTTATCACACATCACTGGACCAGAGATGACTGAGAGGTCTGTGTTGTTTGCTCTGATACAGTAACATTCTCAGACGCTAGCAAACACATAGAGTCAATAGGCACAGGTTTATCCACTTATGTTCCACTGGGTTTACCAAAAGTACACCTCATGGGTCAAACAGGTGAACTGGACATTGGACACAGCAGAACCTTTATACCACAGTTTTGAAAAGGGCAGCAGCATTTGCCCTGTGTACTTAAAGAGCCAACGTTGCTAAGGGTCAATTTTGAGTACAGGTAACGCTGAAACACTTTTCTTTTTTTATGTTTTTGTTGAATTATACTTTTTAGGTGGAAGTCATGACTGTCTTCATAGAGGACGTCTTTGGCAAAATCCATCCATCCACTCATCATCCATCCACTCATCCATCCATCAATTCACTTCATTGCCTTATCCATGGGAAGTCTGGAGGCCATCCCAGGAAGCAGAGGGCTGGGAACACCCAGGGCGGGATACCAATCCACTGCAGGGCACAAGCTCACACACTACGAGCAATTTGCAGACACCAATCATCCTAACTCACATGTCCTTGGACTAGAGGGGGTAACCAGAGAACCAGAAGAAAGCCCACCAAGCACAGGGAGAGTGAGCAAACTCCATACACAAAGACTCGAGATGAGAATCGAGCCCCAGGCCCAGAGGTGCAAGGCAACGGCACTAACCACCACGCCACCATTGGAAAACCAAATTTTTTTTTTGGTTTTTGTTTAAATTGTTATAAGGACCTCAATTAGTAGCTATTAAGCTAATGGATATGTCCTCATCCTGTTGCACTTTAGTCGGTCTGAGGAAATTTACCTCCAAAAGTAGCATAGGGGACTGTGTGAAAAGGGAAGTTCCATGACATCACTGTCTGGCCACATCATATTTATATGCCACCTGCCAGCCTTTAAGGTGGGGATATTATTATTTTAGCTCAGAAGACATGATGTACAAGGGCATCAAGGGTGTCATGGGGCAGGTTTAGCAAAGTGTGTTCGCTGCAAAGAGATGCGAGATCAGGTTTCTCATAATCCCATTTTTGTGGAATGCATCAGGAAAAAAAACAGCAAATAAACATGTTGGACATACAAATCACAGGTAGGCCTGCAAAATGGGAATTGTTATAATGACCAGTGCACCACAATACTAGGCTAAAATGTGCGAGTCACAGGAGGTGGCTGCACCAGCTCCCCGAGACGGAGCGAAGAACACAACGCTAAGGAGATGCACGTTACCATGCAACTTTCAGATAACTGTAGGAGGGAGAAAATAACGCGTGCTAAGCTCAGCGCTTCAGCAGACTTCACAGAAAAACAGTATGAGATGAGTTCATTCCGAAGGCAGGCGTTGCTGTGGATGCTGGGAACTGCGCAGCCCTTTTAACGGCAAAAAACTTTGTTGGGCCATCGCACTCCATCAAAACAAACTATTTCTTGAGCAATTGGTTCCGAGGAAGGCTTTTGTCCAGCCTTGCATTTCTTTGGTGCGGTCCCGAGTGCTTTTCTTATGAAGCGATGAAAACAAGCCTGATCGGGTTCTCCGGGTCACCAGGGAGGGGAGGGAGGAAGGGGGGGGGGGGTGGCGTTTTCACTTTTCAAGGCCACAAGACAAATTGGCCATTGTTAAAAGAAGTGTCAGACTGTGACTGAGGCTAAAGCAGTGGGCTTTACATGTGGAAGGGGAGATGGGGGTGGAGGTAAGGGCTGTGGGTGGACGGCGGGAAATATACAAATCCAGAAATGACACACTGCAGGACATAATGAGCCAGTCTTGGAACTAATTACATGACAACAAATGACAAACAACAGACTACATGAATACATTCTGCTTGAATGCTCAACAATCTCTGGAAATATTAGAAACATGGATTAGTATCATACACAGCACTAGATCTCCTATACATTTTACCATATTTTTTGAAGCAGCGTAAATAACCAAGGAATGGGCATTTTGTGCCAAGTAAGAATTATACAAATGAGGCAGTTTGATCATGATGCATTACAAAAATATGAACTTTATGAAATCGCAATTTACGTACTACTTAAGACCACCCTTTTAAGATGTACTGCACAAAAGAATATGAACAGACATCTTTATACTTCTGTCCATATCAAGTAAACGGACACCTTACAAAAGAATTCAATTTAAATGTAAATCTGTTCTTCATTAAGTCTACAGGAGTGTGTGAAAAAAGACCTTAAACATCGGGCACACTCCTTTTAAGGGCACGGTCTGCAAACGGGTGTTGTGCAAATGCAACATTCAAAATTATAAATCACACTTGATCATTAGTTATGCACTGAACCTTCAGGCAGTGAAAGAAAACTTTGGAAGACCCCTTCAATTTTTGAACTGGGAATTTATCCAAGTGATATGAGGTAACCCTCAGAAAAAAAGAGCGTCTGGAATCCGACAGCCAGCAATTACAGTGCCATTATAGAAGGGTCCTATTAACCACTGTCAGCTGCCTGAACAGATCCTGAGAGGAATAGCACAGAGATGCGCAAATTGTATGACACTCAAATTTTCCTAACGTCAGACATTACTGTCATAGGTCCAGCTTGAACATCAACCGTTCATTCTTGCATTCAATATGAAGTGAAATCAAGATATAAGGCCATGGTATCTAAAAGAGATTATCATTACAGTAGGTCTAAAGAGTGAAAAGTCATTATCTTCAGCCAAGACTAGGTCACTTCGGCCAAAGATAGCTACGCAGCCTAGACAAAAAAAAAAAAAAAAAAAAAGGTTTACATCTTAAGATGATCAGTGTGTTTTTTTCCATCTGCTAACATTTTTGTTTTATTCTGTAAGCATTGTAGAACATTATAATCAGTATTATTCTAAATTTCTTCATAAAAAAATAAACAAAAAATATCTAGTGCCTTAGTCTCTTTAATTGCATTGAATCAACATACTGATGAAAGCAAAGTTATACTGGAAAAAGAATAGTTGAATAACAGTTTAACTGATTCGTGTTACAGCTGAATGGGGAAAACAAAAGTATGTCACTCTCTGTATTCTGTGCCTGTATTTAATCACGTTATTTAGAGAAGCCTTGTAACGTGCCAAAAGCTCCTACAAAAAAGAGCTGTACAGAACACAAAAGCAAACATCTAGGGAGGATTGTATCTTAATCAATACATGATTGTGTAGTACATTCATGGACCTTATCTGTAGTGACTAAACACTACTGCATAAATTCTTTCATTTCAATTCAAAGTAAGCTCAACTAAGGCTCAGTAAACGTTCAGCTATTGCCAGCACTTAATTTATTACAGTAAATGAATGTCAACTCAAGCAACATAACCATGAAAGCGCCACTTGCACGTCAAATGCATGCCATGTTTTCAAAGACTCTCTCTTCACTTTAGAAGCGCCGAAGAATCGCGCTTTACCTCTGCTGTGAATGTCAGGACTGCCCTCTAGTGGAACTTTAAAGTAAAGACCAAGTTATTTGTCAATCCACTGTGAGCTGGTACCCGTAGAAACGTTCTGAGAACCCAGAAACTTTTTATTCCAGAAAAAAAATGTGAATAAAAAAAAAAGAACACTGGAAATGTTCGAACTTGGGGAAAAAAGATACTGCTGCTGGCATTCTTTGCACAAGATCTTTTCATCGCAATGCCAGTATAATTTACTTTATTACCATAACAGCATTCTAAAATGTTTAAAATGCTTTTCATTCCACATAAAACATTCCATATAATCCCTTTAAAAAAAAAAAAAAAAAAAAACACATCATGCTGAAAACGTGAACGTAATAAGGCACTAAAGCACATACCTGTGGGGTGATGGTTTAGGTATGAGATCATGACAAAGATGTTTCACTAGCCTGAGAGCTGAATCAGCACTTGAGCACTGGCCTAGCAACACTGTGTTGCAGTGTGCCTTCTTGTTATGTCACACATCACCATGGTTACCTGTCACAGACTTTCATTCTCCTTTTCACTCTTTCAGCAGACACAGGATCCTCGGAATGTCCTGTCCTCTACAGAGTTACATGCAGTGGCTCTACTGTTATTGATATAAAAATATATTAATTTTGTATTAAACCTATTTAGAAACCCATTAAAAAATATCTCTTTTTCAGTCTGTTCTCTTGGCACCATTTTCATTTACTGTTATAAACATCTTGAGCTTTAAGATTAAATATTTATGAAGCGAAATTAAATATTGCATTCCGTATTCATCAACATCCTCGATGTATTCCATAAACTGTATTTATTGTAGCTAAAAGGGAAAATGTGCTTTGTCATTATGTTTACAGGTGCATCTGACACAAACCCAGCAGATTGTGTAGTGCAGCATATGTTGAACTATCAACAAGTGGACTCGTGTATTTGCAAGCATAATGCTGTAGGTCAGTCACTGATGCAGAGAAGGGGCACGTCCTCAGCAGTAGTTGGTTTACTGTAGTCTAATCATGACAGGTGTCCCCAACCTTTGCTCAAGCAAATTTGCATCATTAATTGGCACATCTAAAAAACACAATTCCTGACCGCCTAACACAGGGCTTCATTTAAATAACTGAATGGTTTTAACATCTGACTAAACAGGTCAGACTAGTCTTTTGTCACAATAGATAACAAAAGCCGTCATTCCACCAGATAGTAAATGCCACCTCCTGTCAAGCCTGGAATTTGTCAGATTCTCAGGTTTCACTGCTTTTAGAAGAAAGTTCATGAACAAATCAACCTGTTGATCTGAAAAAGAGATCTGATTAAAATAATGTGACCTTCCCAAAACAGAACGCTCTTCATTAGAAAAATGGACACTATTATGTTGCCAGGTGTTCTCTAAATCGCCACAGGGGAGTTTTCTTTGCATGCCTTTGGTTATGGTCTCTTAAATCAAAGTACATAAGATGAAGAAATGGTGCATTCCTCTGGAGCCAGAGCACAAGGGAGGTTGATACACAGATATGTTTAATACTTTGAGATAATACGGATCTACTCTAGCTAATTTTATTAAACATTCCTTCAGTTTTACAATATCTTCAATTTAAGTGTTTTCTTAAAATGCTGTTTTCTTGTGAAATATTTCCAAAAATTCTGGATAAAATTTAATTGGCCAAGTCTTTTCAGAACATCAGTGTTTACACTTATAAAAAGCAGTGAACATTTCACATAAGTAAATCACGCAAATAAAAACACGTTGAGCTAATTTTCCGTACATTATCTTAACTTCCCATATTGGACATTCACTATTATAGTATTTGCCAATGCTAGACTATGCTAACTTGGTCCAGCACATGTATCTTATGTGAAGACAACGACTTTCTGGCCAGGTATATTACAAATCATGAAGAAATTATGCTGATCTGTAGAAATTCCTTCAGATTAATTAAAGCTGAATGTATTCTCTACAGTTTGAAAATACATTGTGTCCACAAAATTTCTGGCACAATCGCAAGATAAGTAACATGTAGCCAGTGGAAACAGCTCATTCATCATTATGTGTCATTTGGAGAACACAGTGGTAATATGTTAATTATTGTACACTTCTCATGTTTGACAAGTTCACATAATAAATACACAAACAGAACACTGCCAAACATATCTGGCATTGTTCAGCAATGGATAGAATAGGGGTGGGCAGTCACAGTCCTGGAAGGCCACACTACATGCTAGTTTCTGCATCAGCCAGTGTTTGCTTTTAATGGAGCCTTAATGTCAATTAAACCTTATTTATACCTGTAGTATAATTGCTGTTTAAAGCCAGAAATTTACAAAAATCTTTATTGATTTTTAATAAGAATTCAAAAGCATGACAAAGATATATATTTTAAATTAATTTCTTGCTAATAATCACTTAAATCACTGCTCTTGATTAAGCATCCTTTGTCATCTTTTACCATACTGAATTATCCAGACATTTTCTGCTATGACTCTGCAGTTACAGTGATATTGTAATGCAGTGATGTTGATTTATATTGTTAGATATTTTAAAGCACAAGAATCTGAGTTTTAACTTTATTCTTTGCAACTTATTTCCTCCCAATAAATTAACAAATAAACACAGCACAGAGGTAAATTATCATGGAGACTGGGGATAAGCAATGATGTAATTAAGACAGTGGTCAAATTAAATTGAATGAATTGGCTGTAACAAAAACCTGCACCCACTGAACCCTCCAGGACCACGATTGCTTACTCCTGGCATAGAAGGTTCCAGATGATCTGGTAGTTTACCACTGCAGATGTTTTCCATCTCACCACCTAAGTGTGACAGTGACAGGGGTACAGGAATATACCTCATCTTGCACTAAAATTCAGTAGCCTTCTGGTAACAAGCCTCTTAGCCATAGCACCACCCATTACACAATGCATGTCCAAACAATATATTAATGTGCTCAAGAAACTAAAATACCATTAAATACACTTGGTTATAAATGTAACTGAATATTAAAGCTTCCTTCAAAGTCACAGGTTAACAAATACTGCATTTACCAAATATTCTGTCTCTATATCCCTAATACTACACATTATGCACTGTAGTCAGAGTTACAGTAAGTCACACTGCACTTCAAAGGCAACAGCTGTGGCCTTCTAAACACGTACAACACACACTGTCCCACACTCTGGCCCTTTGACCATCACAGGTGTCCCCATTACTTATTTCTGCATTTATATGCCAACCAGTCAGACGTGCCGTGTGAAAGTCACAGTTCCCCCGACTGAGGGACAGCACTAAGTTTGGTAAAAGCTGCAGGGGAAGGAGAAGGACAGTGCGCCCCACTTTCAGTCCTTCAGCAAGCCCAGCTTCTTCAGTGCCTCCCGGCGGTCCTCGCCCACATTTCCATGGGGACTAATTACCACGCTGATGCCCGGCGACCGGCGGATGTTGTGTGAACTGGACTTGTGCAGGTGGACCAACGGCAAGACCTTCTTGTCGTCCACCGCTTCCTGCGACTTGGTGCTGGTGTTCTGCAGGGTTGCATCTGCTTGGATGCGACTGAAGTCATTTGTGTTCCCCAGGGATGCAGGGCGAGGCCTTGGGTTGCGCTGGGGGGCTAGGGAGCTGTTACCCATGGCATTGGATGGCTCCTGAAGGGATTCCAAGCCAGCCAGACTGGCTATATAACTGTTAAGGTCACTAGCGTTTGACTCAAGAGAGGCAGATTTGACACTGGTGACTTTTGCAGGCTGCTGCAGGTCCACTGTTGAGAGGCCACTCCAGGAGCACCTCTGCAGTCTGTATGCTGAATCCTGCCTGTTCTTCAGCTCATGGGGCTCCTTTTTGAATGACCGCAAAATGGGTAAAGACAAACCTGTGGTGTCATCAGTAGACTGCGCACTGTTGGCTTCAGGGCTGACAGGAGGAGTAGGGGGCTGAGACGTCCTGAAGGATTTGGGTGAATGTCCAGGGCTGTGCGTCCCAGGGTCAGGCTCGTCATCTTTGAGAAGGCCCAGTTTGCGCAGGGCCTCCTTCCTCACCTTCTGTGGGTCCATCGTGGCCTTTTCACTTGGCAATGTGGCCACAGAGCTAGGGCTGGTCTCTTGGGGGGTAGCTGGTGCCTTTTGACTTTTCAGTATAATGTTAGAAGGGAGCTTTTTTGGCTTAGGTGCCACAGCAGGAGGGCTTGCCTTGCTTTCTGATGGGGAAGGAGAGGTGCTGTAGCTGGCAGTTTGGTCCACAAGAGCTGGCGAGACATTGCTTTTGGGAGTGACAGGTGGGGATTTCTTGAGGGAAGCCCTTCTGTGCAGTTCCTGTAGGTCATTGAGGGACAGAGGTTCTGCGATCAGCGAGAGATCTGCGGGTTGCATTGGATCATCTCGAAAATCTGTTGGAGGTGGAATCAAGTCAAGGCTGATTTCAGATTGGACCCCTTGGTGACTCTGGCACAATTTGCTCTCTGGTGGGGTGGTCATTGGAATGGGTACATCTGCCTTATCTGCTGGTGGCATTGATGGAGGACTGTAGTCAGACAGCAAGACATCTGCTTTCATATCTTCTGATGGAACACTGTGGTCAAGGAACAGTGGAGGGGGTGCAAGGTACGTGAAGTGCTCATCGTCCATGTCATCGTTCTTTTCTGGATCTGGAAAACAAACCACAAATAGAGCACATTTTGTGTCTGCACCTTAAAATTAACTCAGGAATAGTCTCCATTATTCTGGTATATACATACACAGATCAGACTGAAAACTTCAGAACGATGAAATGTTTTGTCAGAGGTTAATATACTTAGAGTATGTTTGACTTTACAATACAACACAGATTCTTTGCTGTAGAAAATACAGAGATTAATGTAACAGGGCTGAGTGGATTACAGGAGTGCTCTGCTGTCTTCATGGCCGGGCTCACTGGAACATGCACACCATCGCGTGCGTTAGCAGATGGGCTGCCATCCTCCTCAACCTGCAGGGACTCAATGGTCTCTTCCAGGAATATAAGGCACGCCCGCTCTTCGGCTGACAGGTGCTCCAAGTTGGTGTGATTCTGGATCACAAAACAAAGACTACAGTCACTGACAGACAGTGGAAT
Organism: Chitala chitala; assembly: GCA_025773905.1. NCBI lineage: Eukaryota > Metazoa > Chordata > Actinopteri > Osteoglossiformes > Notopteridae > Chitala > Chitala chitala. The sequence continues at coordinate 16,551 of JABJVR010026167.1, forward strand.
TGCAGGGGGGAAGTCTGGTGCCACAGCACTGCATCAAGCACTCCCACCCGGAATCATGACAAGCCATGAAAACCGCAGGATGGTGCTGCAAAACACAAGGTTGCCACCTGTAACATTCTGCCATTAAACAACAGTGACGTAACTGGAGATGCCAATTCCAGGTGTCAAAACAGCCACGTGTTGTATCTGCAGCATCAGGAGTTGTATTGCAATTAGTTGTAAAACAGCTCAAAGAGCTGAAGGCTTGCAGACTTTCTGTGTTAGTTAGACCACAAACCCAGCAGATTGTGTAGTGGCAGCATATGTTGAGCCATCAAATGAACTCATGTATTTGCAAGCATAATGCTGTAGATCAGTCACTGGTGCACAGAATGGACACGTCCCCAGTACTGTAGTCTAATCATGTCAGGTGTCCCGTACCATTGCTCCAGAAAATTTGCATCATTAATTGGCACATCTAAAGCCTGCACATAAATTTTCTGAATGATGCACAATTTAAAAAATAAAAATAAAAATCCTTACCACCTAATACAGGGCTTCATATAAAATAACAGATTTGACAAGAATTAAGATTAAGGCACCAGTGCCCTGTAATACTTGGCGAAGTAAAAGAGACTGAGGTGGAGAAAGGGTGGAAGCTTGCTGAGATAGTGTAGCCAAGGATATCCTAAGAATTTCTGAGTTCACAGCTGTTTACTTTTCACACGGCAGTGGTGGAACGACAGACTAAACACGACTTTTTCTCTGAGCAAGTTCCTGAGCTATATTTAACACTACAGAGATTGTTTTCACTGTGTAAGAAATCCATCCATCTTTCCCTGACGACACTTGAGCCACAAAGTGCCAATCCTCTTCAAAGCAGCCTTTTGGAGCATCTCACCACAGGTCACTCCAGGACAAACATCTAAATTTTCACACCAGTTCACAAACATGTCCATGTTCTTGAACCCCATACAGACTGTATTAAAGAAAACAGGAAATTTATCTGCCCCGAAGAGCAGGCCAGCAAATTTAATATTTACATTAGTTCCACATGAAAGAAACTGTACTAAAGCTCACCATTCAATACTTTAACACATCTAATTTGAGATCTATCCTATCACATAATATGTGTTGACTATTCTGCACTTTCTTGTACATTGGCCAATGTAGTTTCTATAATGAGCCTATATATTAACAGTTTTCAATGTGGCCTCTTTAAAACAAACCGCCAAGTCAAATAAATATCAGCACATTCTCTTCAGCCAGTTTCCCACATAAATAAACCATATAAATAACATTTTTAATCCACTAACCTGTTACGCTCCAACTATTTTTAAATTGCCCAAATCCCCTTAAAGCAAAATTTCTCTTAAATGTAACCGGTCAATGTTTGTGTAAAAGATCTCTTTTTGGACAATTTAGGACATCTGGTGGTGTCAACATGTCTAGCTGCTGCATTTACGTAAATAAATATTCTGGCGGTAGTCTAAAAGGTGAGGCACAGAGGGAACCAGGCTGTGTTAGCACACAGGGGTTGTGCACCTACCGAGGCAGAGCTGGTGCTGACCACACTGTCACAGCTGCCCACACTGTCCATGCTGGACTCTGACATCGACTCCAAGGCCCCACTGCCGTCTGGCCACGCGTCACTCTTTGGCATTGCACAGGGACTGGTGGGGGGGAGGGGGGCCACCACACTTCCAGAATTTCTGCTGACAAGGAGGACATGCATGACATAAACAGCATGGTTTGATCGCAAGGCAAGACAGTCTTAGCCTTACTAAGTTTGTTCTCCTGAAATTAACCTTGGTGATGAGTTTCCAAACGTAGCCTGACCGACAAACGTTTTCAATTTCCAATTCAATAAATCGCCAGAAGGCCTTATCTCATCCGGGGTGGCAGGGGAAACTTCAGCCTATTCCAGGAAACTGAAGATGGCAGTATTTCAGTCTAAGCACGCGCACGCACAACCGTCTTTAGACTATCGAAGAAAACTGAAGTGAGGAGAAAGAGAGGAAAACTTTGATTCACAGATACTGTAAACTGAACCTGTGACTGACGTACACGCTGCATGCATGCAACAAGCACGCATAGGCAGCATTAAACCAATCGCTATTTAACACTAATGCAATCTCTCATTGTTGCTGTACATCATATCACACACACACACACACACACACACACACACACACACGTCTTTTTCTGCAAGCATGTAAAAAACCCTTTTCATTAAC
>JABJVR010026167.1:23357-36443 GCA_025773905.1 Chitala chitala
GTCTTAAGGTTGTTAGATGTGTATATGGACTTATAGTTAGAAATAATAATAATAATAATAATAATAATAATAATAATCATCATCATCATCATCATCATAATCATCATCATCATCTTTACACTTACTTTGTGGACGCGATGCGAACGGGCATCGTATATTATACATCACCAACCAAAAACAGAGAGGGGTCACAGTTTATTGGGAAAAAGGTAAACGCTACCTACTACTGAAAGTTTAAACCGTAAATCTAGTTGCAAATAAGACATTTATTGGGGTTTCTGAAACAAAGCTTACCTTTACAGAAAAGGGTGACGAAATGCTTCTTGTGTATTTTGCGTCGTGTCTGCTGTATTCCTCAGCTGGGCTCCTGCGCACCACCAGTTCCCTCGGCTCGGTGCGCTCTAAGCGCACTGGTAACCGTGCAGGTGGAGCAGCACGCAGCATACTTTCCCCTCCTCTAGTAATTGCCCTTTAACCAATCCCCAAGCGGTTGCATCGCTGCTTTCAGCAGGTGCAGCCAATAGGTACCAACCAGTTAACCCGTCATCCTTTGGAGAAATGTATGGCCGGTGACAACAACTTGTTGACCAACAGAATAAAAAAATAAACAATTATAATAACACTAAACGTTAAGTATATTTCTTTATTTGAAAAAAACGTTTTTGCACTGATCATTTCATCATTTCCAGTACAGAATTAACACATCCTCTTTACGGAAAAGCCCTCCTATTGTATACCAGAGCAGATCAGAGTTACTCAAATCAAGTTTTAAATAAAGCCAGTTACACCGAAACTGGCACTTCCACATTTGCACAACAGAAGAGGATCAAGGTACGCAAAAATGTAGTCTGTGGAGAAGTATGTGATATAATTAGCAGTGACCTTAGCGTTGTCCTTTTGATTACTAATTAACTAGAATGAGAAGAGGGTCATTCCTAGAGCAAAATGAGTCTTGCAAAACTTTACATTCCTAATGGGCAATGTTACTGTATAACACTGTTTACCAATATCTGTGACCAAATTGAAAAGACAAAATTTTAAAATTGAATTTAAAAAACAAAAATGAATCGGTATGAGCTAAATAAATAAAGGCATATAGGTGATAACAAAGTTGTGAAAAATCTCGCACGATCTCTCATGTATTGTGGAGCTTTAATGTTTTACCCCTGGTTAACATGAATGTCTCTTTTTGCCTTTCAGCCCTTGTGAGTGCCATGCCATGCCATGCCATGCCTGCAGTGTGCGCTCACCCATTCCAGGCATGTGCTATGAATCAACATTAACTGTACAGTTGAGCAATCACAGTGAAAGGATGGATGGGTAATTCAGCGACACGCTATCAAGCCTTTTGAGGCAATTTACTAGTTACTGGACAGGCAACATTGTAAACTCGCCTAAAGAATCTCCAGTTAAAAATAAAAATTGAATCTGAATGAGTACATTCACCACAACCTTCAAAACATTTACAATTTTCTTAATTTGTAATGTGTTTTTGTCAGTAGTTTTAGCACATTACTTAAAAAAACACAAATATTCAAAGGAGATTGAGTTAAAATGAAGTGCAAATGTTTCAAAAGCATAAATTTCTGTTAGTTTCTGTTTGCTCTGTGCTTAGCTGACTTTGGCTCCAGAAAAATAAAGACATCGGTCATGAGAAGCGAGATATATATGAACGCAGAAGATTGCCGATTACCTGAATCTGGGCAGTATTTTATACCAGGAGATATCTTACACTATCCCAGACATGAAGAAAGGGGTAGTGGAGATCAACAAAGGCAGCTACATTAAAATAAGATGAAATATGGCTAACAATTTCAACAATATATTCTTTGTCTAATAGGAATAACATGACAGAGACCCAGTTCAGTTTTCCACATGGTGACATGTAAACAGTTGACAACTAGAACTAGTTGACATCCCTGAAGTGGTCTGGTAGAACATCAGGTTGAGACGCAGAAGTTTCTTGGTTTAAATCCAAGCCCAGCCACCAGGTGTGTCCTTAAGCAAGATACTCAGCTCATTGTAAGCTGTTTGTGAATTGTAAATTGCTTTGGATAAAAGTGTCTGCTAAATGAATAAAATGTAAACTATGTGTTTTTGTGAACAAAACCTCCAATCAGTGCTGTTTGTTTGGATAAATATAGTGACTATATTTACTCATAAATATGTTCAGACATAAACATTCAATCATAAATTAAATTTATATTTATGTAAGATGTAATTTTGGCTAACGGCAATTTGTGATTCTGTCATGCTACTATATTGTTAATTGTCATTCTCTGAGTCCACAGATCATGACGCAGAGTAAAGAACAGAATGCTGAATATGGTCCAAGGATTCAACAAACCCAGACAACTCATCCAGACCTACACCAGCCCATCACAGCAAACTGAGACGCAGAGAAATGCACATGCTCAGGTGAGAGGGACGATTACGTCACAGGATAATATCTGATATAGCTAATGTACAAATACCTACCTGCATTTCCTATTCACACATAAGCTGTCTACAGTGAAAGTGATAAGTGATATGTCTTAATAGATTTACATAACGCAGCACATGCAGAGAATATGGCCCTTCTTCAGAGGCGATGCTGGGGTGTTTAAGTCATTATAAACAGGCAACGAGTAGGAGACACAGAAACTGTACAGTATGAACAACCAAGGTCATTCTCCTGCCAGGTTATAAAGATTAGAGCATTACACATTAATTCATGGAAGTTTGTCTAGTTTAACCTCCTACAGGAAAAATGTCAAACAACAAAGAAACCCATCAATCTATTTCTGTTTACCCTGTTCTAGGTTAATGACCTGTCTAAGGTGTCCCCTGTCTTGCCTGGGATATACTCCAGGCCACCTGTGTCCCTACAAAGGATAAGCAGTGGGTGGATGGCTGGTTGTGCATTCCCACTGACATCTTCCATAGTCAGGCTCACATACATCTCAGGCCAATTGTGTGAACCATGGGGTGCTGGCAACTGTAGTGTATTGCAGGGAACATGAGTACACAGCAGATCATTCAAATGTACACACATATGCACACACAGTTGAGCTAACAGCACACAAATGTGCATCCTCCAAACATGCAGAGAGTTGGGGCCATGTTGAATGCTTCATCTCCCTGTAACTGTGGACTTCCTTGCATCTATGGAGCTTCAGAGTAAGACTGGCAGAGAAGCACAGAGCAACTGCACGCCTCTATGAAGACAGTTCATGTTTTGGTAACAGGACAGTGGATATGAGGCAGAACTGGTTTCTTTACCCCGCTTCACCTGCACAGTTCACCAGCACTTTGAAAGACTCTTTGTTCTACTTGCATATCTGTGCACTGACCATTATAACTCAGCCAGGGTGAATGCACTTTTCTGGCTATTACAGCTCAGCTGAAAGTCTTTGATATGACACTTGAAGTACAATGTACTGTGTATTTAACAACAGGGAGTAGCTAGAAATTCTGGGCCCCCTGAGGAAAGATGACCTTCAGATTACCCACAATAAAAAACTATAATCCCTGGTTTGTCACAAGGCCTTTGTACAGCTCTGAGTTTGCTGAATCATTGAGTGATGATTCTGCAGTACCCACAAGCAGACCTGAACATTCTGATAGGACCATTCTGTATACTGTCCAACAGCAAAAAATCTTGGGAAACATCAAAGCTGTGCCTATGCTCGTAAAGAAAAATCTAAAAAATATATTTCCTGCCCACTTTCCATCTGTGTGAAACATCAGATAAATAGAAAAAAGGTTGGCTTCTTTTAAGGCAGACTGATGTTAAGCTTTGCGTCAAGATGATATTATGGTATAAAGTTTTGTAAGATAACAGCCTTATGACTTTGCTATAAAAAAGACATGGTACCCATGGGTCCAGTTTTCTCATAGGCTAATTAAGAAAGGCCTTAACTATTTTCTTCTCAGTTCCCTAAAGATGAATACATTCATGCCTAACTACTTGGGTAAATTTGCTAACCCAGACAGTCACAGACACATAACGTAGATCTATACAAAAACTGAAGAACATGACCAGCGTCACATTCCTCTTTAAGTCCGTTTCAATCTTGACGTAAAGAAGTAAAAAAAAAAGCATTTTTACCACTTATTATTTCACGTGAAATTCCTACCCTACATGAAGAAGAAATCAAGAAAAGTCTGACAAAAAAAAGTTTGTTACTTTCAGAAACAATCCACAGAGTGAACAGGAAGTAGTACAGAAATAGTAACATAAATAAAATCTAGAAGAGTCTGAAGAAGGTCTAGATGAGTGACTGTTGCCTCAGGCAGCTCTACATCCAAACTTGCTGTACAATGTAATGTAAGACAGAGCTGAAGCACGTCACACCACAAGCTACTGGCTGCCTGTGCTCAGTGCGTGCTGCCAGAGTGTCCGCTGGGCTGATATAACTCAGCTCTGCACTGGATATTGTGCGCTCAGGCAGGGCTGTATATCCAGAACAGAATCTTCGACACCGTTCTTGAGCCTTGAACGTGTTATTTAGCACCTCATGGAAAGACACATAGGTGCAACTAGGTGGCTCAACTGGTAGAACATCAGGCTGGAATGCTGAAGTTTCCCAGTTTGAATCCCAGTCTAGCTGTCTGGTGTGTCATTGAGCAAACCACCTAGTGCTAGCTCATGGTAACATGCATATGAAATGTTATAAGTTGCTTTGGATAAAAGCATCTGCTAAATGACTAATTATAACCCACAGCAGAAAGCTGGCAGTTACCATAAGAGTTCAAGGCCTCAAAACACAATGAAGACATTCATATGCTACCAAATCATGAGCATTATAATTTTCACTTCCATCAGCAGCAAGCTTTTACATTTTCTTTAACCCTTACTTTTGCAGCTGATATGCTTACTAAAGGACATACACGAACATACACGCAATTTTCCTGGATGTGTATGAAAGATTGACGTTCTCTATTTTAAAGAACTGCAGTAGATGGCGCCAAAGCACAGAAAATGCTGACGTTTCGTTTGCTGATGTGGCGGAGTTCACTTTAACAAACTGCTCAATAGGATTTTAGCATTTGCAGCTATTTGAGCTGCTTTTGCCCTCACTGCTGTGTTTTTGTTGTATTTATTTTTGGCTGGGGTACGCACAGTTAACCCTTCCACCCGTCTGGAAACCACCATGCCACCTACTCTCTTTGTGTTTTTGTGACGGTACACTGAAGTAACAGCAGTAAGCACCAGGTTCATTCGCCTGCTGTTGTCATCTGGGATAGTGTCTCTAAATGTGATTATTAAGATGTCTATCTTAGTGTGGTTCAATTAGAGGTAATTTCAATTGGCCCATTGATTGGTGGTTTCTAATTAAAACATTTACATAAAGATTATTGTCAAAATTACATGACAATATGTGTTTTATACGCAAAATGCTTAACGATCCAGGGACGAGAAGGGAGAGAACACTATGAGCGCACACAACCCATATACGCGCAGCTCGTCTTGACGGCAGTATTATCTCTAAAAATGTGTAAACGACATGATGTTCAAAATGAAAATGGCGTAGGAGATTGTGAAATTGTAATGTGCTTATACAGGCTGAGATTCATCGTTAATTTTTTTTCGTATTTCTACCAGTAACATTCTTATAGAAAACAGTGTGCAAGAACACGTGCTTGTAAATGTATCCATTTTAAAAACATTTCCATGATTTGTTACCGGAAAAACAACATTTGATGAAGCACGAGCCAGTTTTATTGGAGTAAAATAAAGTTCTCACACCATGCGCAACAAGAAAAATAAGTATAATTAAATATAAAATGGTGTACACATAAAAATGAGAATAAGTAAAAATTTGCATTAGGAAGCTTGCATACTCTTCTACATAACACAGGCCTGGTGTGTTGAGGAGACTGGTGTGCAGCATGTTAATAAGGTGGTGCTTCAATTTCAGATTAATTTTTGACATCATTTTTGAGTATACCACCTTTAATGTTAACTTTAGCTATACATGTTCCTGGCTACAAGTCAGACACCACAAGGATGTAGAAGGGAAACAGACAATTTACGATTTTTTTTTAATTTTTTTACGTCACCTCAGTCGTGCCAGTTGTGTAGTTTAAGTTGAACCATTGTGGGGAAAAAAGATGGGGTGCAAGTGGAACACACCACTGTTCTCTAGAGGGTTAACACAAATGGTGGGTTGAACTCAGAACATGCTTTATGTCAGAAGAATTGTTATAAAACATTAATTATATTTCTTTGATATGTATTATACCTACCGTATATTGAGGTAAAAAGGGTAGCAGATAAATTTGTTAGGGTGGCAAATGCCACCCTATGCCACCCCTGTAAATCCGCCCCTGCATTTGGATATTGTGATCAAACAGCACATGGTTGCTGACATGTCATAGCATCCTGAAATGTTGGGCCCCTCAGCTGATAAAGTTTTTGTAATATGGCCTCAAATCTAAATTGACAAGGCCTGATCTAGCTCATTGCTTTACTCGTTATATTAATCTTAATTTTCTAATCCAGGCCTGTCTACACATGCAGCCAGAAGTAAAAAATCCATGGTGTGTAATTTTTCAATCTGTGCAAAAATTTTAAATAGGCTCCATAAAACACAAATAATGAGTGACCAATGAAAAAAATAAAACTGTGTAACATAAGGATTATGGTTGTTAAAAGCCCATAATAGCTGTGTGCAACAAAACCTAAAGAATTAAAATGAAATTAATAAAACAGACCTATGTACAGGTGCTGGAATTAGGTAGGGTCAGATGAATCTGTGTTGCAGTACTTCCTCCAGTTGCTGGAGATAGAAACCTCAAACATGCAAAGGAAGGACAGCAAAGCCACTGGTGTAGAACTGCATTCCACACCACATTACAGAAGTACCAGAAGAGTATGAGCTGTTATTAAGAACAACCTTTATTTTATTGTAAAATGCAGTAACTCTGCATTACTTTAAGAGTGTTGTGTTTATAAAAACAAGCTGGTGCAGCTGACTGAGAAAAAGACAAAGAACAAAACACAAAAGAATGCAGTGTATATAAACATCCCATGGCGTTGTGGCATGTTAATAAAAGATGAGAGAAAACAACACATCTACCATTTGCACATGGCAGTGGTCTTCATGGTTTTGTGTTATCTGATTCAGCAGTGACACTAAATTTATTACACTCAATACTTTTTCTTACTGAGTTTTATGATGCTATATCGGCAATCAAAAGAAAATGGATATGACTTTTAAATACATTCTTGAATATTTCTACATATAAAGAAAATATTTAACTATTAGAATACACGTAAATCCTACTATAGTTAGACACTGGTTAGAAAAGTAGTGTCACGCCTATGTTGGTCATGTCCCCTTTGTCCACTTCTTGCTTTTCTCGCATGTCCATTGAGTTAATGTGTTTTTAAGCTGTCCTTTGTTCCCCTTTGGTGTCCTTATAAACTTGCCTCTTGTGCCAGATCACTGCTGGTCATTGTTGCATGTAGATGTTCTGTGTTAGCCCTAAATCCCGTTTTATGTTCAGTGTTACATTGTTCCTGTGTTTTTGCTTTGTAAATAAACCTCCCTTTTGCACTCGGACCTCACTTTGCCTCGGTATTCATGACAACTAGGAAAGGGAAACTGCACTCCACTTTACCAGTGAAATAAGTAAGAACAAATGTACATAGCGACAGAAATAAAATTACACCACTAAGTAATAATTGATGCAAGAGCAGCATAGTTCCTTATGTGTCTGGTGTGTCAGAAAAGCTGAAAAGGATCTTTGCAAAACACCAGATACTCGTGTTTTTCAAACCCATCAACACACTAAGGTAGAAGCATGTCCATTCAAAGGACCGGACATGCTAACACAAGAAGAGTAATATAGTCTATGCAGTCCAATGCAGTGAAGAGTGTTCAGAGCTCTACGTTGGAGAAACCAAGCAATCTTTACACAAAAGGATGTCCCAGCACAGGAAAGGCAACACCTCAATAATCAGCAGTGTATCTTCATCTAAAAAAACAGAACACTCCTTTGAGGACCATAATGTGCACATTTTAGATAGACAAGATAGATGGTTTGAGAGGGGACTGAAGGAGTCAATTCACGCAAAATGTGAATATCCTTCCCTCAGTAGGCCTCATACACAACCTGTCCCTTATTTTTCATGCTACTCTTGCATCAGTCCCTAGGAAAATTAAATCCACTTCACACATCCACCAGGGTAGCCACTCTTAATGACTCTCTTGCATTGGATAAAGGGAGCATGAGACAGAACATCTACACCCCATCTCAGGCTGAAGAAGCTATTTGGATGAGTAGTGAAATGTTCCTATCAAGAAGAAAGAATTCCAGTTGACATGATTCAATTTCCAGACAATCCTGAGTGTTCCATAAGGCTGATTCCAGAGGACAAAGAGGGTGTAGTGAGTGAATATTCAGAAAGCCATTCACCTTAGCGCTGCCATACAGTGTGGGTGTGAGAGCGAGGAAAACGACTCCGAGAGGACAAGCTCTTGATACCTGTATAGAGAAAAACCTTTGATGCTTATTCAGTAGGAAAATGAGCTATGGGCCAAAATTATCTTTCTCCTCAGTTTAATTTATCAGGCTCACACCAGTAATGCTATGACTTCCGTGTGCAATGTGCTACAATGCAGTCTTAAAACTTCACAAAAAAAATGTACATTTGTACAAAAATGGTCAACAAACAATACTTTCATTTAGATGGCATTTCAAGACAGACTGATTTTCAATCATGTCACATACGTACATTTTGGAAGGGCAGGTTGCCATTTTAGTTCCTCATTGCAGTGTACGGCTCTTGATCCATTCAACTCATAGCCTTTGTTACATTGGAAAACCGCATAATCCTTGTATGCATATACCTGCCGTAACCCATCTATTATCCTGGCATTCTCCACTTTAGGATTAGGGCAAAAACCATCTGTTTCAAACACAACACAGAAGATACAGCAATGACTTGTCCGTCCACAACACTTTGATATCTTGATAGTACCCCCACCACAGGACTTCCAGATTCCAATTACATTTTCTATAGTATCTGACTGATAAAGACAGGAGCTTAATCAACACAATTAGCATTAACGTTGTCTCGAATCGGCACGAACGTTCTTCCCCTTTAAATGAGGCTGCCTAGTGGCTCAATGGACTGAACATCGGGCTGGGATACGGTAGCCTCCCAGCACAGCCAGGTCTGTCCGTGAGCACGACACTGAGCACTAGCTCCCCGGGCACTGCATGTGGCTGGCAGCCCACTGCTCCCCTCAGGAGATGGATTAAATATAGAGAAGTAATTTCCCTCTAGCATTAATAAAGTGCTTTAAAAAGCAAAGACAATGTAAAGTGTGTGTGCATGAATACACACTTACGTCTCTGTAACTGCCAAGGAAACACTCTCTAAATCCTTGCCGTCACAAAATGTTACTTACGCTGACATCGGGTAGCTATGTATGACCATCTGCCATTAAGGCATTGACTAACGGAATTTCCACGTGAAGCTTTGTAACCTGGAGAACACTTGTACTTCAGTTTTGATCCCTGAGGCACAGGGAACATGTTGGGATACTGAGGTGGTGGACCACAATGTCCTGAAAAAACAAGACACAGAACTGGATATAGTATGTAGGAGCCATTTTGGAGCCAATTTATTGTGGGGTGTTGTTTGCTAAGCTATTAGGCTCAGCCATATAACTTCAGCATGCCATTAGTGGTTAAGGGAGATGTTTATTGTTATATTGCTGTAGGAAAGGCACATATGCAAAGTAGAATAAGTTTAAAAAAAGGCCAATACAGTGTGTTAGTTAGTAAGAAGTCTGTGTTGGTCTTGGATCGAAACAAGTTTTTAAGCGTGTGATGGTGTGTAGCATGTAGCTTGTGATGGCGTGTAGCATGTGATAATGTGTATCGTATATCGTGTAACGTGTCAGCATGTATCGCGTATATAGAACAAGCTAATGTGCATGCTGGATGCATATGTGAAACTTGTAAGGGAGAAACCTGTGGTGTTTAAACGGTATTGGACCGGACAAACACAATTGGACTCTACATTCGCTATTTTATTCTTTTGTTTGTTTTAATAAAACTTTCCAGGAACTATAAAGAAGCTGAACGTGTGAGTACTTCTTTATTCCTGGAACACGTGTTAGAACTGCGGACCCACAGACTAAATGGCCGTCAAAGTAATAAGTACTTAAAGGGCCAGTACACATTTCTCAAAAGAGAAAACCAATTCCCTTCAAGTTATTTTAATCAGTTTAGCAAATATTTTCTACAAACTAGCACACACTGCCACAAAGTTGTGTTTAGTGATGCTGAATCTGTGTGGTCCATCATCATCATCATCATCATCATCATCAAACACTTGTTCTCTTATAACTGTAGAGGGACAAGCAACAAGTACAAAATATCAAGGAATTATTTTCTTCAGTAATCACACTACTGCTGTTGTACACTAATAGGCCATCTAGAGAGACTAGATGAATAAGAGGGTGACACAGAATCTCAAACTAACCTTGTTCAGATTTACATTCTGGGAGCGGAGGACTCCATTTGCCATCTATATCACAGGTGACTCTTCTGGCACCGGTCATCTTATAGCCCCGATTACATGAAAAGGCCACCATGTCTTTGTAGCGGTACTCTAGCCCAAATCCACTCATTTTCTCAGCGTTGTTCACCTTAGGGTTGGGACACCTAATATCTGTTTGAAACACAAGACAGACAGCAACGTTCTTCAACACCCTCATGGACAGAATTCAAGGCAAGGACTTGTTGCGGCTCTTGTAGGGCTGGCCACGAGCATTACAATCAAAGCATCTCTCAGATTCCTTAATCTGATTGAAGTACAGCATATAGAGAAACTTAAAGGTCTTATTACAGTCAACAACACTTCTGCATTTAACAAAGCTGCATTTGGCTTTGATGTCTTCTACCTTTGCACTGTGGTGGCGTGGGACTCCAAGTTCCATTATGGGTGCAAATTATGTCACGTTCCCCAATTAGCTGGCCATGAAGACACGAGTACCTAATCACTGTCATGTACACAAAACGATCATCCATCGGACCGGTCCATTCTCCGCCAGTCACTTTGGGAGGATCGCTGCACTGCATAGCTGAAAACACACACAAGCAGGCTTCAGCATCATCCAGGTTAAGTTCTGGTGTTGCGTGACTGTCTGTACATCCAGGGCATGTGCAGAATAGGTGTACCGATATAAACACAAGGAAAACAGTAAAGTATACAGAATGTATACTGTAATGGTTTTACCTTCACAGACAGGATCCCTTCCATCCCAGCCTGTATTGTGGCACTGCCTAGAATTCCCTCCTACAATTTGGTATCTGGTGGAAAAAGGGGTGCAGTGAACACCAGTGACCTATGGATATTACCAAAATGAACAATACATATTCTAGACAGAAGTTAACCAGAAAATTAAAATCAGTCTCAAGAACAGTGAACTATGGGTATTAGCTGTGATAAACAACACAAAGTCTGTAGAGCAGTTGCTGCCCCTTAAGGATTTACAGTATCAGTGTATTACAGTATCAGTGTATTCTCCTGAGCGTGCCTTGGAAAATGCATTAGAAGCCCAAAAGCAACTTTTAAGGAAAAAGTGCACCGTTCAGTGAAATGCACTGCTGGTAGCAAAAAGCACTGACATGTTGAGGATCATGCAGACCTTTGACCATGGCGATGACCATTTGAGTATCTTTTTTTTATTGGCATAGAACAACTATCTCCATGGCCACACAGAGTAGGGACAAAAACACTCTCTGTTCTATGTTATCTTCAGTGCACCGTTTTGCACATTACATTCAAAACAACCTTTTCTTGCAGAACAACACATGTACCCAGCGCTTATGAACTTTGGCTAGATGTCTTTGTAAATCGTTAACCTGGATGAACAAAGACAATGAGTCGCGCCTTGTGGTTCAGTGCGCGCCACATAGGGCCGTGACATCTGCTGCATACCCACACGATGCCCCTCGAACAGCCGTAGACTCAGCAGGGGCCACCGATTCCTAGACCTCCTGTACCCCGCCACCCTTCACAAAGCACATCGGGCAAAGACCATGTGGCACACAGACTTGAACATGTTAAGCCTCCCACATCCCTGGGCTCAAGGCTGCCCTATCAGGCTATTCTTTTCCTTTTATTTGGTCACACAGGTCTAAGGATCTGAGCCTTACCCCTTATCGCACACAGCAGTGGCCCTGTCGCCAAACATTATCCCCTCATATTGGTAGTGACCATGAAGTATTTCAGGTAGAGAACCACAAATCTTACCTAACAGTAAAGAAAGAGAGGAAAACACAACAATGCAATTGATACAGTTTTGAGAATTCTTTTACCTTTAAATATAACATTAAAATACAAGACCTTATGTTCCAGTAACTATGACAAAAGCTCAAGAAAAAGCCACGTAATATTACTAGCGTAATGACTTTTGAATAAATAATTAATGCATAGTCTTTTTTTTTAAACCTGCTGCACAGAGACTTGAAAAAAATGCCTGCTGCCTTACAAACAACACACGCGTGTTTCTTGCACATGTACACGTGCGTCCTCCTTTAGTCACAGCACCTCTCGGGTTGTGTGCCACGCAATGATACTTACGTTCACACCTCATCGTTATATATGTCCACTTGCCATCCACGCACCGGCTTATGAAAGTACTCCCACGTGACCTTATGTACCCAAGGGCACATTTGTAATAAATTTGAGATTGTGGATGGAACACGTGCTGTGACACATGCCTACCGACAGGGTGCATGTTGGGATAGGTTGGTGGTGCACCACAACTTCCTGAAAAAAACAATAAACAGTAATATAACCACTATCCTCCCCAGGAAAAAAAACCCAAAGCTCAAATGAGTACATCTGAGGACAGCCAAGCTGGCTGACAGACCACACAAAGGCTATTTAACAGGCTGGAGTTCATATTAGAAACCTATCCATACATATAAATTTGTCTAGACAACATAGTTCTCTGAAATAAGTGCATTTGAGAGGCCTCTTTCTCAAAATGTACATGCATGGACACACACACACACACACACACACACACACACACACACACACACACACACACACACACACACACACACACA